>JAESIX010000052.1:0-213149 GCA_016802215.1 Brachionus paranguensis | reverse complement strand
ACTCACACGCATCCTATTGGTTCGTGATTTACATGGCATCCTATTTGGTTCGTGATTTAGCAGTCCTCTATGCACAGCAAAAACACACAGCGCCAACATTGCTGTATTCATACGTTAAGATGAGTTGTGGTGTGTTAGGGGATTATGTGCGTGCTATAAATTATGATTGAGGCGCTGAAATTGGCATGGATGTATGCACTTGAGTCAATTGTGTGTGGGCTAGATGTTGGGAAATATGCGCGAATAAACGTCTATTTGCAAAGGATTATAATTTTTTATTATAATTGGTAATCAATCAATATGGCAAAGCCAGCTAGACTTTAGTAGTTATGATATGAGCAAAAATTTGACAACAGCTCTATTGAATATCCAATATGCAAACTCCATTGTTGCAAATGCTACCTAACAATTTCGGCATCTTGAAGTTGATCATCAATTCAAAAAGTTTAACCTTTAGATATTTAATATATAATTTTTGAAAAGCTGGCCTGTAGTATCTCATTAGTTGTAAACAAAAAACTATTTAGTATTAATAGACTTTTCTATCTTTCTACTTCTGGTTAAAAATTCAGTTTTTTAAGTTATTTATTTTGGCCTTATTTTGATGTATTGTGTCAACGCTTTTGTTGTTATTTTTTCAAAAGATGCAATAGGTAAACTTGCTAAAAGTTATTATTTTGCAATATTCAAATTATTTAAATTTAAATTAAAATTTAATAACTTTAATTGTGTTAATAATTTTCTAGAAAAATATGGCACTTATGCATTTCAGCATAGAACTCTTGATAGGAATGCTATCTTTTGCCTATAAAAACCACTTTTTTTCCATAATTCACCATGAAAATTTGACTCAAGAAAATGACTCAAGAAACTTAAAATACAATTGAAGGAATAGCGCAAATCTGATTGAACCAATGTCAAAAGCGGCTAATGGTGAAAAAACCTTTGAATATGTTGATGCAAGACTGATAAATAGCTTTGTGATCAAAGAGATCAAATGTTTGAAGTTTTCAACTCTTAAACAATCAATTTTCAATATATATCAATTTGATTTACAAGATCAGAGTGGTTGTAAATAAGAACATCAAAAAAATCAATTTAAATGCTTCCAATGTTTTACTTTATTCAATAATTTTTTCCTATTTTTTTAAATTGTACTGATTACTTTTATAAAATTAAATAAATAGGGTGTTAATCGGTCATTAATAACATGGACACTATCATGTTGATTAACCTTGAATAATAAAATTAATAAAGATATTAAAATAAACTTTTTGATTTAATTTAAATTATTTTAATTGTCTCATGATTGACATGTTATGTAGATTTAAAAAATAAAAAAAATTTGAAAAAAATATTTTCTCAAGCCATTGATAAAATCGATTTTTATTTATTTGAATTTTTTTTTTTCCATAAGTATTTCCCTGTACAAACACAAACAAACACAACTCGTCTCCTGTATCTAGGTTTTGTGAACGGTCAAATACAAATTGAACAAAAAAATCCTGCGTTTTGGATGAATTAATATTAAAAGTTTATAAAAAAACATTACAAAAATACTGCAACATAGTGCAACTTACTTTTGTTGCACCTTTTTTTCCCTAAAATAATTTCTCTCAAGTTAAAATAAGACAAAAAATAAAACATCCAATAAGTTTTAATTGAGTATGGATTTGATTTACTAAAAAAAAAAGAAAATAAAGATTTTATTTTGGGCAATAAAGGGGCAACAAATTATGTTGCAGTATTTTTTAAGTTTTAAGTTTTTTTATTCAACTTAAATTAAAATTCATCAAAAAAGGAAGATGATTTGTTTTTGAATTTCACAATACCCTGTATCTAGCATTCACAATTAAATTTAAACACGAAAATCAAATAATCAATTGAAAAAAAGTAATAAATTTGAAAATAAGCTTTACAAAAAATCAGTTGAATAAATTCAAAAATCGATTTTATCGATGTCCCTTGAGAAAATGATTTTCAAAATGTTTTGTATATCTACATTACATGTTAATCATGTTACATTAAAATTATTTAAATTAAAATCAAAAATAAATTTTAAAATCATTAAGAAAAGAATCATTTGAATTAATCAACAACTTCAACGATGACACAATTTCTTCTTGTTTTTCCTGAAACTATCAAATATTTTAAGCATGTCTAACCTCATTGGTGTTCCGGCTACTAGGGTCCCGAGTGAAAGCTTATTTTGTCATTGCTGGATATCAGCTCTGGCATAGAAGAAATAGACTTTCAAAAAACTAATTTGAAGAAAACAATGTTTTTGTATGAAAATAAAGATTTTATAAACCCTTGTATATTTTTTTTGACTTAAAAGAATTTTTAAAAATTGTAAATAAAAAGTATAAATTTTGTTATTTGTTGATTATTTTTGTTTAAATTTAATAAACTATTTAAAAAATAAATTTAAATAAAGTTATTTGAAAAAAAAAGCTATGTTTTAATTTTAAAGGCTTGTAAGTATTTAAGAGTCCTTTCGTATTTAAATCGAGCTGAGATTAGTTAGAAAATTATTTTTTTTACAGAAAAACTAGTTTCCATTGAAAATAGTAGTAGCATGTTTTATTTTTAAGAAAAACTAATAAAATTTGAAAAAAATATTTATGTCAAATATTTTAAATTTTTTTACATTTAGTCGATGTAAATGCATTGTCAATTTTGGTACAAAAAAAAACAATAATATAATAATAATAATTATTATAGCCAAATGGTCCACGCTATCTTAAGATGGCGGTTTTCGACCTCAAATTCGTAATCTGCATATATGAAAAACCTAGCGAAGCCATTTTTTTAGAGGTTGTGAAATTTTTTTTTTTTAAATCTAAAAAATACAACCAAAAAAAAAAACTCCCAATTTTAAAAAAAAAAGAGAAAAAAAATTAATTTTATTATTTATAAATAAATAAAGGCATTGTTACTGAGATAAAAAAATCCATTAGGTTCATAAAAAAAAAAAAAATGTATTTGATATTGCTTGTACTTTTACTTTGGTTTTCGTGAAAAAATATATTTTTAATTATTAATAGATTTTAAAATCAAAAAATGAAAAAAAGTAAAATCCACATAGGCAAAAAAATTTTTTTTTCACATTTCTTAAAACCTATCGCGTAGGACGTTTTAATCAGAAATTTTGCACCCAATCAGTATATTGGCGGTACAAAGGAGGATGAATCAGTTGCATAAAAACTTTACAGGAACTTGTTTTGGTCCTTAACGAACTAGAGTTTTGACATTTTTAATTTTTTGTTTTTGTTTTTTTGTTATACAAAATTGACAATGCCTTTTACATCGACTAAATATAAATATTATATTTTCAAATTTTAGTTATTTTCTTAAATAAAAAACGGTTGACTCGTGGTCAAAGGCCACCGGTCTTGCAGCAAAATATTGAAAACTTCATGCAGCTAAGTTCCATGAAGAGATTGCTCAACTTTTAAAAATTTCATCACACCGAATAATTTTATTACTACTACAGTCGAAACCTGCGAATAACGAACCTCCAAATTACGAAAACCTCTTTTTACGAACAGTTTAAAATAAGCTGACGTTTAAGGTTTAAGATTCATGTTAATTTTTTTCTATTTAACGAATCCTCTATTTAACGAAACCTCTCAACAAAGTGTCAAATAATATTTATACCTAAGGTTTAATTAAAAGAAATCATACACCGAATAACGAAATATAAAACTATAAGAATTAAATTTTTACACCTAATTAAATGATGCTTTTATTTTTCCTTCTGTGTTTCTAAAACATATAAAATTTATATATGTAATTTAACTCATTTAGGCCTTTCTATAATTAATGATATAACTCCTACATTTAATAAATTTAAATCCGAGCACTTTGAAATTCTCGATCTTTTTGTGATATCTTCATCACTCACTGACAAAATTTTTGACTTTAAAGTCTTGTTAGAGCATGATATGTTAAGTGATCACTTCCCAATTCAAGTAAATATATTCAGTCGAGCATTATATAACAGTAGAGTCACCTAAAATAAATTTTGATTTTAAAAAGGCCAATTGGGGATATTATCAGGAATTACTTAAAACCTCACAAAAAAGCATAAATTCTCTTAGAAATGTTGATGAACTAAATGAACATATTTCATTGAAAATTATTAACACTGCTCAAAAAAGCATCCCCCACCGATCTCAGGAAATTTTTCAAATCAAGTTACCGAAGGGAATTATATTACTCATAAAGAAACGTAGAAAGGCTAGAAGACTGTTTTTCAGAAAACAAAATGTCCTTCTCTAAAAATAGAATTTAATAAACTAACATCTGAGTTACGTTTAAACTTAAAGGATTTCTGGAAATCAAAACTGGCTCGAATTTATTAATAAAATTGGAAAAAACCCACTCTCGAGTAGACCTTTTTGGAGAAAAAATAAATAAATTTAGATCAAAAAAATACTCTAAACAAATTCCCACGCTAATTGAAGATGGTAAGGAATTCACTACAGATAAAGATAAAGGAAAATGTTTTGGAAATTTCTTAGCTACAACTTTTAGTCCACACCAAGATTTTGCTTTATCTGAGAATGATTCAGAAATTGCAGATACAATTTTAGATTTCTCAAAAAATATGGTTAATAATAATCTAAAAGAGCCAATTACTCCTTCAGAAATTAAGGTTTCTCTAAAAAAAGCTAAAAGAGGTGGCAGGGTCTGGTCTAGATCGTATTCACAATCTTATGTTAAAAAATCTTCCCTATGAGGTTTTGGTTGAACTAAGTCAGCTTTTTAACATGACTTTGGAACAAGGTCAAATCCCAAAATCATGGAAAATTGCTAATATAACAATGATACCAAAGAAAACTTCACCAACCCATGACCCTTCCAACTATCGTCCAATCAGTATGACAAGTTGTCTCGGGAAATTACTTGAAAGGATTGTATACTCAAGAATTTATAATTTTCTTGAGAAAAATAACTTGCTAATTAATGAGCAGTCAGGATTTAGAAAACATAGGCGAACGGCAGACAATCTTTTCTTTCTTATTCAAAAGGTAGTAGAATCTTATAATAGAAAAAAAAAAGGTCTGTTGTCTTTAGTTCGACATTTCCAAAGCTTTTGACAGAGTTTGGCACGATGGACTTATTTATAAATTAATTAAGATAAAACTGCCTCCCTATCTTATATTTTGGATCAAATCATTCCTTGATTCCAGATATTTTATTGTAAATGTAAATGGTCACTTAAGTGATCAATATCCAATAAAAGCAGGGGTCCCACAAGGAGCTGTAATTAGCCCACTACTTTTTAGCATTTTTATAAATGATATACCAAAAAGAAATAAACCAAATTGCCAATACTCTCTTCTTTTTGCCGACGATTTGGCAACTTTTTTTCATTTTTAATAAGGAAGGAAATCTCGAAAATACGATAAATAAATATCTTAATGAAGTTGAGAAATGGCTTTTCAAATGGAAAATGAAAGTTTCTGTTGAAAAGTCATGTTACATGATCTTTGAAAAAAGAACAAAATCCAAAATCAATTTAGACCTTAAAATTTACAATAACAACTTAATTCGTGAGGAAAAAGTTAAGTTCTTAGGCATTACGCTTGACTCAAAACTTACATTTAGCTCAATGATAGATGATTTAAAAAAACGCTGTAATTCAAGACTTAACATAATAAAATATCTATCAGATAAAAAATGGGGTCTGAAACCAAAAACACTGGGTAACCTATACAAATCCTTGATAGGGTCAATATTAGATTATTCTTTTCCTTGTTTAAATTCATTTTCAGAAACCAACATAAAAAAAACTACAAGTAATTCAAAATGCAGCAGTCCGATCTATTCTAAATCTAAAATATGATACTCCCTCCAACATTATTAATCACGAGGCCTCTAACAAGCTTAAATTACTAACAGTCTCGAATCGACTCTTTGAGTTGAGTGAGAGATATGTTAGGGCAGGATTGAGTCATTCTATTCCATTGGTTGTCAGACTGGTGGAAGAATATAAGGAAGGTTTCGAATCTCGATACATCGAATATCCTACTCCACTGTGTAATTGCTACCTTACTATTTCCTCTTTTTTTCCTGAGCCATCAGAAATTTAAACATATGTATCCTGTTACTCTCTATTTAATTTACCTATTTTTTTTTTTTTTTTTTTTTCTTTTTAAATCATATTTACTATATTTTATTTTTATTATTTTAAATTTACTTTATTTTTATTTTTTTTTTTAATCTGAAGGAGCATTAGCTCGGTACAGAAAACAAATAAATAATAATAATAAATAAATATTTAAACATTTACCTGAGATTTATTAATTAAATTAAGCAATGATGATACTGACGAAAGAAGAACAGACAATTCGAGAATACAATGTTTAGGCAGACAAGCTTAACTTTGACAAATATGCTTATGTTAAAATAGATGAAAACTTAGCCACACATGGAACTTTAACAGATGATGAGATAATAAAATCAGCAACTTCAATTGTAGCTGAAGAAAATGAAATGAATAAAGAGGACCAAGAACAACACAATACAACCTGTTTCTGGCATCTTGAAGTTAATGATCAATTCAAAATATCATTTCAATTCAAAAAGTTTATCTTAAGATATTAAAAAAAATTTTTGATTTAATTAAAATAATTTTAATGTAACATGATTGACATGTTATGTAGATTTAAAAAACAAAAAAATTTTGAAAAAATATTTTCCTCAATTCGTTGTTAAAAATCGATTTTTATATTTAAATGTATTAAATGACTTTTTTGTAAAGTTAATTTGAATTTTTTTATTGCAAAATTATTTGTATCTAGCATTCAAAATTAAATTTAAAAATTAAATTCAAATAATAAATTCCAAATAAGTAATAAAATGAAAATAAACTTGACAAAAAATCACAAAAATAAATTAAAAATCGATTTTAACAATGGATTGAGAAAATTTTTTTTCAAAATTTTCAAAATTCAACGACAATGTTAAGATTAAACAAACAAGCTAAAACATGTTTTCTACTAACTGACTTATATATTTTTGCTAATTTTATTTTTCTATTTTGTATTCATCTAATTTTTTTCGCAATAAAATTTCCCAAATTTTACCTAAATTCTTTAACTTTTTCCCAATCGTTTACCATGTAAACCTCTATCCTACGAAATTCTATATAACCAACTCGTTTTTCGATAAGTTTAGAATTCGTTATTCGCAGGTTCGAATGTAAAAGAAATAAATATCTTAATTCCAATTTTTTTTTTAAATTCAATTTTAACATTTCCTTTTAATTTAAATCTATAAATTAAAATTAAAATTAAAATTTTGTGGTTTGCCAAATATGCCATAATTTAGAACCCACTTATTTATTACCTTAACCCTTAGTTATACACTCGCTATATTAGACCCCAGATTATCTCCTTGGAATCCATACACAAAGCAAGATCAGAATACACTAGAGAAAGTTCAGCGAAGGGCTACAAAAGTTGCCAACAAATTAAAAAGGTTAAGCTACGCTAAGCATTGCGAAATATTAGATCTTACATCTCTTAAATTACGTAGGACCGCGTGGTGATCTAATATAAAAGTTTAAATTTGAATCAGGAATAGAATCAATTGATTGGCACACAACACCAATACGTATTCCACAGCTGTATGGCCACAGAGAGAGGCTAAGAAGAGAAATCATCATTGTGCTGTAATCAACGTCATGAAATTTTTCAACAACCGAATAGTAAACCCACGGAACTTGCTTTCTGATGAAGTCATTAAGACTGTAAACGAGTTCAAAAACAAACTGGATTATTTTTTAAATCATGCTGCAGTTAAACTACTACTACTACTACTTAATAGCCTTGAATTAAAAAGTTATTTTACATGGTCTATCATTGAAGTAAAATTTAATTATGAATCAAATCTAATTGCCACAAACTTTTTTTCTTTCTAACTCTTGATTTATTTTCATAAAACTTTAGACCAAAATAACATTTTTTCTTTTCGTATCTAAAAAATACTATTAATCAAAACTTTTCAACTTACATCTTCATTTTCAACTTAGAAAGCTATTTTCTAGGTTCCCCCAAATAACTCTAGTATTGTCCCTATAAAAACAGTATCCACATATTTTTCAGTGTCACTGGACTGTCATTGTGAATGAATTTTTTTTTACAAAAAACTCGCTTTATTTCTAGAATTAAATTTAAAGAAATTTTTTTTTTAAAATACTTATTTTTTATTCAAAGATACAAATGAGTGCTTGTGGCTGTCGACATTGAAATGAAGTATAAATTGATAGAAAATCAAAGCTGGTAATTAATTGTTTTCATTTGTATCCTAGAATACATAGCATACAATGCGTGGATACGCGTTCAAAATAGGTTAAATGGGCTCATCTAGTTCAAAATCCATTTAATAAATATGTTTTTTTAGATAAATAAACTGTATTATTTATTCACTTAATAATGATTAAAAAATGCACAAGTATTTTATCATTTATATATCATTTTTGTCAGTTTAAAAAAATTTATCTCTATTTTTAAAGTAAAAATTGAAATTATTAATAAAATAAAGTTTGGTAAAAAAACCTTGAAAAATTTTTCTTCTAAAAAATTTCGGTAAAATTTTTAGTCTTTTTTAAAAAAATTACTGCATAAATCGCTGTACTAAAATGTTGGACGATTCGTACAATTTATTTTAAAATTTATCTCAGAAAAATTTGGTCTCAATTATCTGACGTGAAGTAAAATTTGTTTGTCCATCTTTTTCATCTAAATTATTCTTTTTTTTCAAATTTTTGAAAACATAATTATCTATCTTTGACATTTTTTATAAAATATTAACAATTTATTTTTCTTGAAAAAAACCATGGATAGACAATGAGATTTAACTATTAATAAAACATTTTCCTTTTTTGTACTTTTTGTTTTTTATCAAAATTTTAAATTATTTGGTCCTTTATCAGCTTTTAATAATTTTATAAAAAATCAAACAGATATGTTTAGGGATTCGGGTATGCTATAGATTAGAGAAACATTATTTTAAATTAACATTAATATTTAAACTATTAATTAATTAAAATCTTTATTTAAATTTAGAAAAAGTACAAAAAGTACAAAATGGAAAATACTTCTGAGGAAAATGCCAAAGAAGTACCAAATAAGGTCGAAAGAACTATTTGGCAACTTAACCATAAGTGTTTAAGCTAAGAATTAGCATAAATGGGGGTTGATGTAGACATTACTTAAAGTCTAAGTGTACTCACCCTTACCAACCTTACCAATAAAGGTACTGAGAATCAAATCAGAAAAAAATTAGCTTTGTTTTTTGAGCCTGATGATCAAAAATGCTAGATGGAATTGAATAAATTGTTATATTTTAGAATTTGACGTTTACCATCCACATTAAACTCTTGCATGTAATCTAAAATATAATTCTAATGCAATTTATAAAAATAAATTATTTTTTTCTCTTAAATTACATATTATCTAATTAAATTTGATCCCAGCAAATTTTTTACAGCTAAGAAGCTTGGCAAAAGATTCATATTCAATTATTAATTTGATCAATTTAGGCTTCATATGCAGCACAAATAGTGAAAAAAATTCTATGTACTTAATTGAAATTTTTTAATTTTTATTCCACCAAATTAATTTAATTCTGCTCGTATTTATTAAAATTATTTTTTGGTGGAATTTATGCATAAAAATTTTGAAGAATTTAAAAAAATTATTAATCTGATTACTTTTACAAATCTTAAATTAATCGAAATTTTAAAAATAAATTGAAAATATTTATCTTAAACTTATTAATTACAAGTTCACTTACAATCGTTCTAATTCTTTTTATTTTTCAACTCTAAATTAGCAAAAAAGACTTTGACAAAAACTTTTCTTTTTTTTTAATATAACTTTATTTTAGTCGATGTGAAAATATCAGTGAAAGTTTGGCCCAAAAAAATATTTTTGAAATTTAACAGATAAAAATAAAAGAGTTCATTTAAATGTATTTTAAAATTAATTTAATTATAAAAATGTGAAAATTGAAAATTAAGAATGAATTCTTAAATATTTTGAATGTCATTTATTAATCATTTTTAAGTCTTAACTAATTTTTAATAGATGACTCACTGTTCAAATTTTAAAAATAATTTTTTGATGAAAAATTTCCAAAACTTTTTTTTACATAGAGTCGAAAATCGGTTAATTTTTTTTAATTGCTGCCAATTTAAATAATTCAAAAATTTAAATAATTTAATTTCTAAAAATTAATTGTGAGCCTGGACAGATAAATTTCACAAGGATATTTTAAAATCAAAGAGTATTCTACCAGAATAGTTCACCATGTTAATTGTTTTTGTTTTTTTTAGGCTTATTTAAAACATTTTTAAATTCAGCAATCTCTTTAAAAATACTGGGAATTTTATTTAAAATTACACTTTGACTATTTAAAAAAAAATTTTTTTTTCAGCTTAATAGTTGATATTAGATCCGAAATAAATAGCTCTTTAATCATGAGGACCTTAAGTGATGAATAAATCATGATTCGAAGTTCTTTTCATAGTTCATTCATTCTACAAATAACGGAATCAAATTAAAAAATTTAAATAAAAAATTTAAAACCTTAAAAAGATAAATTAGTATTATTTTTTTCTAAATTCAAATCTTTTATTTTTTTATTTTAAATTTAGACATAAATAATTTGGTTTCAAAGTTTTTTTTATTGACTATTTTTTAAACAAATCAGTATTTATTTAATATTTTCAATCTTCATAAACAATACGAAAATAGTAAAAATAATTTTTTGAGCGAAATTGACATAAAAAAGTTAATATTTTGAAAATTAAAAATTTGCAAATTCTTTTTTTTTGAATTTGATCTTTTTTAATAGTGTTCCTCAGGGTAAAAAATAAAAGAATTTTTTTCTTTATTTTCCAACAAACAAGTTGAATATTAAAATAATTTTTCAAACAAAAAAATAAAAAGAAGATTTTTTACATAATGGATTTTAAATAGCTTACTTATGAATAAAAATAATGGAGTTAAAAGTTCCTTTTTGGAGAAATGACTCACAATTATTCAACTTTTAAAAGCGAAAATTAATTATTTTTAAAATAAATTTAATAAAAATAAATAAACTTTGTAAAGATTTTTCTTGCAAATTCTTTCAAGTAGAATAAAACCAAATTGTAAAAATCAAACGACTTCTCAACATTCAAAAGCATTTTCAGATTATTAAACACCATTTGCAAGCAGCTCTCGAATATTAAGAGGAAGCTTAACGTCAATTGCTTGAAAACAGCTTTGAAATTTTAAAAAACACACCGTCTAGTTATTTAAGAGTATCTTTTTACTAATCTAGAAATCCTTTCAAAGTTGTTAATTTTCAAAACTTTGTGTCAGATCTAAATGATAATGAAAATGTACATATTTAACTAGCTTTGAAAACTCACATACAATCAACCTAGATCAGGAACAAATTTACTAAGAATTTTGAGTTAAACAGGCAGAGAAATTAAATGAACTATTGAAATATGTGAAATTTGTTCAAATTTTGCCAACATTAAATTTTTTTTCTCTAATTCATTAAAAATAAAGCTCCCTCTTTTTTCTCTAGATTTAATTTTTTTTTATTACGATTATTTTAATTTTTACTAAAAACATAAAAAAACTTTTAGATTTTTTAACAATGCCTATAATGTTCAAATAAATGTTTAGAAATAAAAATTCTTATTTTTGGTCTGGTCAAATTCCCAAATAAGACTCTGTAAAACTAGTCAAGAATTTCTAATAATATTAATTATCACTTTTTAAAATTTGTAAAATTTGATTTAAACTTAAAAAATTTTGATTAATTTTCTATTATTTATAAGTTAAAACTATTTAATTTTATTTTTTTTTATCAATAAATGAGTTCACTTGGCTCGAATAGAGCTTGGCAATCAGCCTTTCAGGTGAATTGCAATAATAAATCAATTAATCAACTTCACAAAATTCAACACGGTCACGATAAGGTCACATTCTTAACTGGGGACCAAAAGCTGGCTTCGGATGGTTTAGACAGCCTGGCAGGGAACACAAGAACTTGTCATAAAGCTATCAAGCAACAGTTGTTTCGCAATTGTGGGGTGAGATACAACTTTTTTTAAAAAACCGTACAGCGGGTAATTGGAACACTTGACTGGACGGAAGAGACTAAAAGTGTTATTAATACGAACATTTTTAAAAAAAGAATTGACATATTACTTAATTTCTTATAAAACTCTTTCTTTGATTCTAGTAAGTTGGAAATTGTTCTAGAATATTCGGAAATTTTTTTTAAAATTTTATTTATAAATATGTAAAAATAAGCTATTTAAAAAAATGTAAAAATAAGTTTTGTAAAAATAACTTATTTAATAATTGGCCGCAGACTGTTATAGTGGGGCGTCTAGGTACGCGAACTACTTGGAGACTCGAGTCTCCCACAGCATATACACTACTACTCCTACTACTGAATAACAATTTTCATCTTCATCATCTATCTTTACAAATAAAAAATAAAAACTTGATTACTCGCAACATAAAGCTCTGCTTTCATTTCTTGGCAAATTAAAGTTTCAGATCAAATTTAAAGATCAAACCGATCAGTTAAAATTTTAAAACTTTTATGACTTTGATATTTTTTTAAAAAATAAATACTAAACATTACTTGACATGTTATGACTAATAATGGTTCATTATTAAATTAACATCAAAATGATTGATCTTTAATTTATTTAACAAATAATATTCATTCATTCATATTTTTCCAATTAATCAAATTATCAATTTTAAAACTTTATTTTTTTTGTCTTTAAAAGTTCTTATTAAAATCAATTAAAAAATTTAAACCTACTAAAGTTCAATTTGATTTAATATATGAAAACTAGGAGAAATGTGAGTTTTTCTAAGGTTACATTTTGGGTAAAATCTGCGGTCCCTAGTGCATTGTATCCCCCTTCACTTTTTCCAATTACATCCAATTGCCATTTATCATCCTACTTTTATGAAAAATAAACTTGACATAACATATCAAGTAATTGCTTAGGAAAACATTGTTTTTTCTCTTTTCTTTAATTAAAAAAAATATTATATTTTATATTTTATCTTTTGATCTTGACCTCAAACTTGAAAAAAATTGAAAAAACTTGATGGAAGGTTTATTTTAGGACGCCATTAAAAAAAAAACTTAATTTAAAATGAAACAAAAAATGCAGCTGCAGCTAAAGCCAACAGAATACTTGACCAAATTAGAAAGTTATCTTTCAGTCTGCATTAAGCGAGCACTTAGGTTTTAGTTGATAGGATTGGTAAGAGCACATTTTGAATATGCAGATAGTGTTTGGTTCCATCAAAATAAGATAGTATTAGTGTAAGGATTCAGAAGCGAGTGAAAAATTTTAACCAGACTTTGAATGATATTTTTTGTCACCAATTCATAGTTCAGCTATCTAGCTATTAAATTTTTTCAGACCAAAAGAATCACCGGAATCTTTGAGCTATTAAAAAAAAATCAAAAATAAATGAGAAAAAATTGACTAGAAAAATTTGTCATAATAATTTTATTTAAAACTTTCCAATTTTCTAAAATAAAAATATTGAAGATAAATTCAACTTTTTAGTTACTATTTAGTGGAAAATATTTTTTACCGAAAATTAAATAATATCATTAAAAAACATTTAACTGATAATTTTTACGAAATGAGGTTTTTAATTTTTTTTCAAAATTAAAAAATAATCCAAATCAATCTCGACTTTAATTTTTAAAATTTCAATTTTAAAATATGATTTCTTTTAAAATAAAAACTTAATTTTCTACTCCTTTTTCTAATAAAAAAGAATGGATGAATATCATTGAAATAATAATTTATATTTTTGTGTTTTTTCTTTTCTTATATTTGTCTATTTATTTTGTTTTTATTTAATAGGAAAATTCCAAGCTTTCTCCGAACAATTTGTTTAAGCTAACAAATTTGAAATTTTTAGCTAAAAATAAAAATTAAATTGAAATTTCTTCTAAATTTTAGATTAAAAAATTTAAAAAAAAAAAATTAATTTCACTTGTAGTTGATGATCAATTCAAAATATCATTTCAATTCAGAAAGGTTTATTTTAAGATATTAAAATAAATCTTTGATTTAATTTAAATAATTTTAATGTAACATAATTAACATGTTATGTAGATTTAAAAACTAAAAAAATTTAGAAAAAACATTTTTTTAATCTATTGTTAAAATCGATTTTTATATTTAAATGTATTAAATGACTTTTTTTGTAAAGTTTATTTGAATTTTTTTATTTCACAAGTATTTGTATCTAGCATTCAAAATTAAATTTAAATAAACTTTACAAAAAAGTCATTTTATACATTTAAATATAAAAATCGATTTTATCAATGGATTGAGAAAATATTTTCTCACTTTTTTTTTTTTTTTTTTAAATCTACATAACATGTTAATCATGTTACATTAAAATTATTTAAATTAAATCAATGATTTATTTTAATATCTAAAGCTAAGCCTTTCTGAATTGAAATGATATTTTGAATTGATCATCAACTTCAAGATGCCCTCACTAAGCCTTCTTCACCCTTTCCCCACTTTTCTTTTTTCCTTTTTTTCCTCCTACTTATAAAAAAATTTGCGACAAAAAAATTTTCTTTGATTAAATTTTATTTTAAAAGTATTTTTAAAAATAAATAGTTACCAAATAAAAAGTCTATAAAAATGGACATTTTATTTTTTTTCGGTCATAGGTTAATTAAACTTTTTTTCGAGATTTGCTGTTCAACATCTTTATTTTAAACAATAGCCTTAGTTTGATTGAAAGTGATAAAAAACGACCTTTTATTATTATTCAATAACTGTAATAGAATAAATGGACACTCATCTTTCAGTGACAAATTTAAAAAGAAAATTAAATCACAGAGATTTTAATTAAAATTATACTCTATTCAAAAGGGAAGCAATATTTTAGTCAAATTTTGCTATTGAAGAGAAGCAACAACAAACTAGTAAATCCTTTTGGCAAAAAAGGCTTCCATTTCAATTATTCCAATAGTCTACAAAATGCTTCCAAATCATTTCATTAAAAATAAAAAATTGTCTAATCGAATTAGAAAAAAAATGTTAGCTAAACAACAAAAATAAAATAAAAACTAGAACCAATGTTTTAGCGCACTTAATGGTTTGTCCTTCGTTACTTAAATATTAAATTTGTTATAATATTGTTGCTAAGAGTTTATTATTCACCCAAATCAATTAACCACATAATTTCTAAATGAATTTTCAAGTGGTCTTAAGGAATGATTTGGTGCAAGGTTTTAGAAGAGCAAAATCGATTAATGAACAAAGCTCGATGTGACGATCAAAAACACGAGCTCGGATGAGAAGCTAATCTTCTATTGTGTTGTTTCAAGGTCAATAAGCTCAATAAGCTCAATAAGAAAATTCAATTGAACGTGACCAAGTAAATAAACATGAGTTGATCAGCTTTGTTTATTTAATTCTTAATCACTTGCTGATAAATTGAACTCAAATTTTAGTAACCTATATTTATTTTGGTCTTACAAAGCCTTGTAAAAGTTTTCCAAAGAGAATGCATGCGAGTCTCTGTAGGGTTTTTTCTTTAGAATTAAGAGAGAAAGAGATTAAATCTCAGAGATAAGTGAGAGACTTGCAAGCTTTCTAATTAGATCAAAAATAAGGTCTCGTCGAAAAGAAAATATTCAGCAGATCAGCACACAAATGCTTTAATTAATAGAAAAACTAATAAAACTTGATTGAATAAAAATTTTAATAAAATTTGTAACAAAAATATTTTTTTGATTTTGAAATTTTACTTGTTGCCCAACTATAGCGACACTCAACACTAAGAACGTTAATATTTAATTAACTAAATTTTATTCTTTCGGATAAATATTGTGACTTAAAAGCACTTGATTCAAATTGATTTTGGTTTTTAACCTAACAACTAAGCACAATTTCAATTCAAACGTCACTCTCATAACTCAAAATTATTTTAATCATTTTCTAGTCAGTCTGTTAATCATTTCTAAATGAATTAAAATTTTTAACAACCTAAATTCCATTCAAAATCATTTTTTTCAATTCAATCTCCAACACTAACAACTAAATTTATTTTTCACTCACTAAATCACTAAAAGCTACATTATTCTCTCATTTAACCAAACTGTTTGACTAAACAATTTCATAGAGTAATAAATTATTCGTGGTAATAATGGGAAGACAAGCTGTGGGGATCAAAATCGACTCAAGTTGAGTCCAGCAAATTTTTTTGTTTTCAATAAATAAATCTTTTCAAAAATTAAATTTTTTTTCTAAAATCTTTCAGTCAAAAAAATTCTGTTCAATAATCCTTGATAAAATGCATACTTAAATTTTTTTTTTAATTTTTATCTAATTGATTAGTAAAATATATTTTGAAATAAGTGAAATGATTTTTTTATTTACTTTAAGGGTATCTTGAAGTTGATGATCAATTCAAAAAGTTTATCTTTAGATATTAAAATAAATCTTTGATTTAATTTAAATAATTTTAATGTAACATGATTGACATGTTATGTAGATTTAAAAAACTAAAAAAAAATTTAGAAAAAACATTTTTTTAATCTATTGTTAAAATCGATTTTTATATTTAAATGTATTAAATGACTTTTTTGTAAAGTTTATTTGAATTTATTTTTTAAATTTAATTTTGAATGCTAAATACTTTTGAAATAAAAAAATCAAATAAATAAAAATCGATTTTATCAATGGATTGAGAAAATGTTTTTTCGAATTTTTTTTTATTTTTTAAATCTACATAACATGTCAATCATGTTACATTAAAATTATTTTAATTAAATCAATGATTTATTTTAATATCTAAAGATAAACTTTTTGAATTGATCATCAACTTCAAGATGTCATTTTAAGTTATTTTCTTAAGATAAAAAAAGTATCTCGTTTATTTAAAACATAAATCATCAATAATGAATAAATGGACATCAAATTTTTTATTGAGTTTCAAATTGAAGAAATAGATAAGAAAAATATTTCGAATAAAAGTTAGTTTTTTGAGGACATATTCTCTTAAATTTCAGGAAATAAGACACAGTTAATGTTTTTGTATCTTGTATATTTTTTATTTAAAAATAATAACAATATTCAAGAACGGGATCATCACAAAATTTAATTTAATTAATATTTAGGTCTTCCGAGATAGCAGCTACTATTGGAACTTGCTTGTAGAATTAGTATTGTGAATTTCAAATACAAATTGAACAAAAATTCTTCATTTTCCTGATAAATTAAAATTAAAGTTTATAAATAATATTAAAAAAAAATATTGCAAACATAAATAAAATTTTTTGTCTAAAATAAAATTTTTATTTTTATTTTTTTTTAGGCAAATCAAATCAATAATCAATTTAAATCTTATTGATGTTTTATTTTTTGTTTTTTTTTTTTTAAATCGGAAAATTTTTTTGGAAATTTTGAAAATATGCTGCAGTATTTTTTTAGATGCTATTTATAAACTTTAATTTCTATTTATCAAAAAATGAAGAATTTTTGTTCAATTTGAATTTGAATTTCACAATACCCGTAGAATT
Source organism: Brachionus paranguensis (assembly GCA_016802215.1). NCBI lineage: Eukaryota > Metazoa > Rotifera > Eurotatoria > Ploima > Brachionidae > Brachionus > Brachionus paranguensis. The sequence goes on along the minus strand of JAESIX010000052.1, from coordinate 195,533 downwards.
GTGATCAAATGTCTTCTTTTCAACAACTTAACACCGTCTGGTGATTCAATTACTTGGTTGTTTAATTAATGAGTCCTATTGTATTTTGTGACCAGAAAAAATTAGATATTGTGAATTTTGGATCAAAAAACAAAAATTTTAAATTTCCTTTTTTGCTTAGGTCTTAAAACTCTTCCTGTAAATTTTATACAAACTTTGAATCACTCAAATTTTGTCTCTGCAGTAACCCGAGCTAGTCTTTAAAACTTTATATCTATTTATATATTAAAAAATTATTTAAAAAAATTAAAATTAAATTATATTAATTTTCTTTAAATTATTTTTTTTATTTAAATACGTGAAAGCTTTTTCTGTCCCAAACACACAAAGAACAAAAATATGTAGAATAATTAAAAAATAGATAGCATTTGTTGCCATTTAAAGAAATAAAACACAGAGATTTAATTAGAGTATTTAAAAGTTTGTATCCATTTGTTAATTAAAGTATATTTTTTTCTGATATTATTTATATATTTTATAATTTTTTTTAATTTTTATCTGGTTTTTCACTTAATGAATATTATATCCACCGTTTTAAAAGTCTTTTAAAAGTCAAATGACTTTGCCTTTTTGTTTATCATTACTAATAGGTGTATGATATCAACGTCATCAGCCTGAACGACAACTTTTTACAAATTATTTTTATGCTGCTAACATATTTCTTGGTCACATAAATGGTAATCAAAATCCTTTAAATCAGGCATCATTACTTTTAGAATTCCTCTTTACTTTGATGATTTCTTCTTGAACCAAACCAGAGTTTTGTAAAGATGGAAAAACCATCTTTATATATTAAAGAAAGTTAATGAAAAAAACTTTAAAAATTAAATCATTTTTTTGTTATAAATATGACAACTTTATTTTATAATTTATTATTATTTATTTTAAATAAAGAAAATCTCAAAATAAAATTAATTTTTTCTTTAAATTTTGTTTTGAGTAGCGATAGCTGCAAAGTTATCGATCTAAGTAGCCTAACGACCTACTTAGAATAAATTCCAACTATTCCATAAAAGGAAAGTTGGGACTAGACGATCCGAGCCAGATATCGTCTTGTTTTTCGGACGCTGCAAAGTGTCCAAAAAGTCAGTACTGCAAAGTACTCCAGCGACCTCTTTTCACTCTTCAGAGCCATTTAATTGCCACGCATTACATTGGTGACAGCAGTGTCCAGAATGGAACAATTAGAAAATACCATCATCGAGAACTCCGATGATAATCAAGCTGAACTGGACCAAGCAATTATATCGGCTCTAGCTAATATAACAAATTGCTCTAAAAGAATTGACGGGTTCACAAAAGCCTCTTTTGAAAACTACAAAAGAAATTATTCCCAAATCTACAGAATCCTCGAAAGAAATCTAGAATCTACAGAATCCTAGAAAGATTGTTTTTAAGTCACAAGTCTTAAGTCAAGTCAATGACTTAAAATTTTTTTTTTTAAAGTCATAACTTTGACTTATATTTTTGTGACTTAGACTTAAAACTGTGACTTATAAAAAAGTCTGATTTGAACAAGAGATATTTGGGCTTTGGAGGCCCTGGTCAAAAAAAATATGATAACAAGTCCAAGGTATTTTATAAAATACAATAAAAATATCCTACCTGAAGTTACTATTTAAGAATTTCTGAAATTTCTGAGAAAAAAATTCTGAATAATTGTGAAAAAAAAAACATGCAAAATTTTTTTTTTCTGAAAAAAAAAAGAAAAAAATTCTGAAATATCTTCAGTCAAATTTTTCAATTTATTTAAATGTCCTGATACATAAAAGCCTAATTCGACGAAAAACCATGAAAACTTCATGTTGTTCAACACTCGTCCCAAAAAGATTCAATAAATTGTGGCGTTTTAAGTTAATTTAATTGTTTATTTTTTCTTGCTAATTCTTTTCCAATAAAAATTTTCACAAAAAAAAATTTTTTTTTCAGGATTTTTCACACTAAGCTGTCACCTGAAAAAGTTTTCAGAATTATTCAGAATTTTTTCTCGGAAATTTCAGAAATTCTGAAATTCTGAAATATCTTCGGCTAGGTATAAAAATTCAAAGTTTGCAATACAAATAATCTCTTGATATAATATTTAAAAGAAGAGATTTAAATATTTTTTTCTGATCAAACAATTTGGCAATGATGCCAACAACCAAAGTGCAAGAGCTAGTCTCTATTTTGTTTAATTGTAAAACTAATTTATAATTTATATCTTTATTTTGCATATTATTATAATAATTATTGTACAATTAGATTTATTTCTCAAATCAAAAATTTTAATCAATAAAACGTTTAAATCTTAATAAAGAAAGAAAATTTATCAATTTTTAAAATTTTGTGTTAAAATTATTTATTTTCAAAAGAATTAAGATCTTTGAAAGAACCTAGCGACCTCAATTTTTAACTAATTTAGGGTACCATTGGACTTTTTTGAAATTCAAATAATTCTTAACTTTAACATTCTACAGAAGAGATTAAAAAAACTAATTAAAAAAATTACTTAAATAAGTTTTTATTTAACACTTTTCTTATACATAATCTAGACTATTTACTTTGTTAATAACTAATAAAATAATTACATTCACATGTTTAAATTTTTTTAAAGCCAACCTCGTTGAGTATCAAATAAAACCACTTAATCAATTTTAAACTATATTCAGTAATCTTTTCAGCCTCAATAGATTCAACTCAACTATGAATAAATTGATGCCTTCCACCTAGTATTATTTTGATAATTTTCTTCAAATTTTTTAACTCACTTACAGCATTTAAAAAAAATAAAATGCCACTCGGGAACCAATAAAAATAAAATGTATCAAAATAGCATAGTTAAAAAAAATTGTTCAAAATAATTTCATTCAAAACAGCAGTACTCAAAGACAGCAAAATCAAAATAGCAGATAAAACCTAATTGATTAATTTTGATTTATTTTCACGCTAAAAATTTACACGAAAATAATTTGAAATTTTATCAAAGTTAAAATTTTAAGGGCAATTTTACAGGACCTTTTTTTTAAAGCTTGACTCCAAGGTTTGAAATAAAAAAATTAAACTAAACTAAACCTATATTTATAAGAGAGACTCAATTTATGTTAAATATTAATATATATCATAGGAAGTTGTTAATTTTTTGAAATTTTTTTAAAATGAACGTCCTGTGAATCGTGCCACATCGAATACACTCGGATAACAATTAAGGAAGTTTGTAAAAATTAAATATTTGGGATCAAAATTAGTTCAAATCATTTTGCTATTTTAAATATTTTAAAATATTTTATATATATAAATATAATATAAAATTTATATAATATTATATAATAATATATATATATATAATTAATATTATATAATATTTTATATTTATAAATATTTTTAATATTTTAATTTTGCTAACTTAAACTTGCTATTATGAATGTGCTATTTTAACACAAAGACAGCCACTCAGCCTTCATTTTTTGGATGGAGATTAAGAAAACAAATAAAATGTGAATCTAATAATTATTTATTTTTGCAAACTTTTGTTGAAACATAAAAATTGAAATTTAGTCTGATAAAACCTTACCTGAATATTCCAAGTCCAACTGTCCATGTCAAGTACAAGTGTCACGACAAATACATGGTTTCAATTAATCATGATTGTTTTTGTACAAACTGTACACATTGTACTTGTATTGATTCTTATTTTGAAATCTGTACACAAAAATTTTATATTTTATGAACATTAATGAATAAACAAGCTTATGTGCTTGTTAACAGTTTAAAAAAATATAATTATGTTTATGCTTGATTCGCTTTTTATATGTTTTATTCACATTTTTAATGTTTTCTTAATCTTCATCCTCATTTTTTCACTTAATTATTGATCATGATGACAATCTATGATTGCAGTATCCTTGGCATCGTACCGGAGTCATTGAATATCTTATTCACATTATGACTCAAGGATTGATGTAACAAACTTTAACAACATTAAACATGAATATTCATTTTTTTTATTTATCTCAGTTAACGCCTAAAAGGCGATGTAAAAAAAATTTTTTTAAAAGAAAAATAATTTTAATGCTAATTTTCTTTTCTATTTTAATTTTACTAATTATTATTCATTTTATTGTTTTTTTTTTCTTTTTTTTTTTAATTATCCTCGAACGATTCGCGACCAAGGAGCTTAGGAGAACATTTCAGCAAATTTTTCTACAGGTCTCATTTCCTATATTTCTTAAGCATTCCTCTATCGAGTCACTAATACCATTTGACTCTTTCTTCATTAGATCCTTTTTTTTAATTCTACGAGTTGCATTATTTTAAGAACCTCAATTTGATCTTCTTCTACACATTCGAGTATCTCTTAAGTTATTGATTTGTTACTCAGTTCTTCTTTTTTAATTAGACTATTTTCAAACGTTCTAAAAATACAAATAAAATACTAGTACAAAATAATTTTTTAACTCAATTTTAGTATCACGTTGAGTTTTCATTGAAAAATTCATGAATAATTAAATTAAATACCTCATTTAACATTTCTTTGTTCAAAGCGCATAATTGATTTTGTAATTGTTTTAAATTATGATTTAAGACAAACAGCATCAGTCTTGAGTAAAAACGATAACTAGAATAAAAATAAGAATTATTAGCAGAATTTGATTTAATTTTAGCTGAAACAAACTCTGCTAGCTACAAAATCATGATTCATCAATTCAATAAACAACTACAAAACTATATCTGTGTGAACATTGTGTCTCGGTGATTTGAGTGAAAAATTCAAATCAAAATATGCTCAATCATCTAATTATAATTTTTCAAGACTAATTACATTCGACCTTGTTGTTTGTCTGCCAACTGTGTCAGTAAAAAATTCTGTTTTCATTTTACTTTCTAACTAGTTTTTTATTTTTTTGTTTCCATAAGCCTACTGATAGTTTAAATATTGCTAGGACAAAAAAATGAAAAATAAATTTTTTGTAAGCTTCTTTTATGCCTAGTTTTCAGCAAATTGCTCAGCATCTAGAAAAACAGGTTAATTCAACAATTCAAAGCATATGCATGACAATTTTTTTTCAAACAAAATTCGAGCTCATAATTTACCTCAAATTTTATTCTCTCAGATGCTTTTTCACAATCCAACTTGAACTATCATTTAAAAAACAAAACTTTAACAACATCTGTTTTCTAATTGTTATGAAGACTCAAAAGTTCTCTTCTTGTTAAATATCTTGTGGATTTTACATCATCAAATTAGAAACTCGAGTTGAACTTTTTATTATATTAAAGCCTTTTAGGCAATAAAATTCAAAAAGTAAAGAATTAAAAAATCAAAAATATGTGTTGTAATTTTCTCAATAATTAAAACACCAAATCATACCAGAAATGCTTGAAGCTGATGGAATGATCACAAGAGAGCTGTTGCACAACTTCTTCAGCAAGATATGGCGGAAAGTAATCATACCAGAGGACAGGTCAAAAGACCTAATAGCCAAGCTCTCTTGGAAATATGAGGAATAAAACTGTTACTAAAAGCAAGTATTATTCTAGGAAGAATCAGGAATGCTTTGGGTGCTTTATATTTTTTATGGTGTCAATTTTTTTATTTTTATGGTGATAAAAAATTAAAATTGACTTATTTTTAAAATAAAGATTACTTTAATTTACTTATTTATTGATTAAAAAAATTGAAATAATCAAAGAATCATCATCAAATTTCGAATTTGTAAAGCCAACAAACCTTCATTCAGAAATAGTAGATAATATTAATGTTTCTTTATTAGACGCTGGAAAAATCGAAATGCAAAAAAGGTGAGGGAAATAAAACCTTTCAAGCATTATGCTCCTTCCGGGAATAAATAATACCACATAAAATGAATTAAAGCAAATATTTAAGCAGTTTGGAATGGTCATTAACCCCCTTTCATTCCCGTGTTGAGTAATTTTGATAATAAAAGTAAACAAATCTCCTGTTGCTTTCATTATTATTATTATTATTATTACTATCATTAGAAACTGTTACAAAACAATAAAAAGAAAATTTAATTTCTATTTTAATTTTTTTTTTTTCACTTAAAAAAAATCACAAAATCAAATGAATAATGAAAAAAATTCTTTTTATTTTTTGTCTTAAAAATTAATTATTTGAATAATTATTAATTATTTGAATTTCTTTTTTAAATTTAATTTTGAATGCTAGATACAAATACTTTTGAAATAAAAAAATTCAAATAAACTCTACAAAAAAAAGTCAGTTAATACATTTGAATATAAAAATCGATTTTAACAATGGATTAAAAAAATGTTTTTTCCAAAATTTTGTGTTTTTAAAATCTACATAACATGTTAATTATGTTACATTAAAATTATTTAAATTAAATCAAAGATTTATTTTAATATCTAAAGAAAATTTGTTAAACAAATTTATCAATTTTTTTTATTTAAAATTTGAGTTCTGACGCGGCATTATTGTTGTTAAATTTTAATAAAAAGGTAAAACAAAAATTAAACAAATGTTTGTTAAACAATTTTATCAATTTTCAAAAAAATATTTAATTATTATTTTATTTTCAAAAAAATTTTAATTTTAAATATTAAAAATTTTATTTAAATTAAATAAATGAAGTGTTTTTGAGTCGATTATGATAAGGGAACTAGCCTGTTGATTAAACTTATAATTGATTATAGAACAAATTGGAAAATTCTTTTTTTCTTCCTGTGTTTGTTAAAATAAAAGAAAGTTCGGTTTTTAAAGGGTTTCTTTTATTTGAAAATTTTTAACTCCAACAAAGTGAATCAAATAAAACAAGTTGATCGTTTTTTTTCTATTCTATTAGAAACAAGAAAATATATTTTTTACATGAAAAATGACTGGTGAATTTTCTTTTAAAAGGGATACTTTTTGAGAAAAACAACTCAAATAAAAGGTGCTTTTATTATCTATCTGAAGGAGCTTAAGCTCGGTGCAGACATATAAATTAATGAATAAAAATAAAGAACACATTATTAGAAGACTTTGATTTGGGATAAATTGGCCCGAGACATTGTTGAATACTGATCTATACAAAAGAACAAATTCAGTGCCATTAAGTCAATGCATTAAGAACGAAAGACTGCGATGGCTTGGGCATGTACTTAGAATGAAAGAAACACGGATGCCAAAAAGAGCCCAACAATGGACACCTCAAGAGCTCATCGAAATGGGAATGACATGGGAAGAAGCAAGGGCAAAGACAAAAGATCCACTTGAGTGGAAATCAAAAGTAATGACCCTATGCTCCACAAGGAGTGAATAAGGAAACAAAAAAAAGAAGAAATTGATAAGGACATTTAAATTGAAAATATTCAATGAAGATATTCCAGTTAACCATAAGCTTAAATACCTTGATATTTCGTTGGACCGAAATCTTAACTTTCGAGCCAATGCTGAAATTATTTAAAAATTTGGCAATTCTCATAGATGAATCATCTGTTGGAAGAAATTAAAGATATTTTGCCAAAGAAGTGAATGCATCAAATGGAGGCATTGTGAAATGTTCAACTTTTGGAAGATTGTGGGAAAATTTGATAGCTAAAGTTAATGAGGGAGGATGATTGGAAGGCCACCAAAACCCTAAGCAACTTGAAAACAAAATTTGTATTTGCTCGAGCTTCAAGGATATTAAGATTGTAAAAGATCGTGATACGATTTTGAAAATTTTTTTGTGAAAAAAATTTGCTTTATGCTATTTTTTTATTCTATACTCGTTATTAAAATACGATTATAATAAATCTTTTATTTTTAGAAATTTGAAGTTTTGCTAAAAATTCTAAATATAAAAAATAAACTTAGCTTTTAATTGCAAACATCTCATGACACAAAATGCAAATTAACTATTTGCACCAATTTCTTTAGTCTAAATAACATGCTATCGATAATTTTTATTCAAATTAATTAATTTATTTTATTTATTATAGGTCAAAATTGTTTTGTTCGAAAAAAAAAGATTCATAAAAATTTTTAGAAGAATCCCAATGTGAAAAGAGTTAGCTAACTTTACGGATTTGTTTACGGATACGGATGTGAAGCATGGATAGTGGCTAAGGACATGGAGAGGAAAATGAATAGTTTCGCCACGTCATGCTATAGAATGTGGTTTGGGATCAGACCGCTAGACAAGGTTTCAAATGAAGAAGTGTACAAGATGGTAGAGCAAAAATTTGTGGTTGAAAAACTCAGAAAAAGGCAGCTTAGTTGGGTAGGACACGCGCTACGAAGAAATGCTAGCGACCCAGCTAGAGTGTTCTGCTTCTACGAACCCGAATTCAATCATGGTTCAATTAAACGAGGTCGAAAAACAACAACATTTTTCAAATACATCTATTTTTCTCTAAAGAGGTTGAAGTGACCAAGTCTGAAATTGAGAGTTTGGCAGTGGACAGAAGAAACATGTCGCCGAATGCTGTAATCAAGTGTTCGAGTGAATGAATGTTAGAAGGAAACAGATAAACAAATAAGTAAAACAAACTGTCCAAAATTCAAATCTTTAATAGATTAAATGACTTATTTAAATTTTTTAAATAGATTATTTATTTTTTACCTTTTTTTAAAATTTAGTTTAAATTTCAATTCAAATAAAGAAAAGATAATTATTTTTGTGCCAAATATTAAATCAATGAATAAAAAAATAAAATTATTTTTCATATAATAAACCCAAAATTTGAGTATTTTTTAATTCAAATTTTAAATTTAAATTTCGAAATAATCTAGCTTATTGTTAATTATTTTAAAAAATGATGCTTGTACAAAATAGTGAAAATTTTTTTTAAATAAAAAAAGTTTATTTCAAGATTTGTAAAGTATTAGAAAAAAAGCTTTTTAATATTTTTAAAATTAATTTTTTAAAAAACAATTGCGCATAGAAAACGGAAATACTCTATCATCAAAAGGAAGAAAGCTATTAACGATTTTTTGAATAAAAACTAAAATTAAAACTTAATTAAATAGATACAAAAATAATACAAAAAGGTTAAATTCCTAACTTCAATAGCATCGTTTACAATGATATGGGAACTCTTATATTTTTAATAATTCCCTTATTGATTTTAAAGTATTTTTTATTTATTTTGAATATAATCTAGAAAAAACTAAAACTTAACAAATAAACATATAAAATCAATCTAAAGAGATTTTTAAAGGTAAATTTTTTTTTAAATGAAATTCATATAAAAAAATTTATTGAACTCACCAACTACCAACAGAATCTATTATTTATAAACAAGATTTGGAAACACTTTGACAAATTATTTATTTACATCCATTTGTATTAAAACAAGCAAATATTAAAAGATAAATACAAACAAAAATTTTTATTTACTAAAAAAACTTCAATTTTGATTATTCAAAATATAATGAAAGCAAAATTATTAAAACTGTTATGATCCAAATAAATTTTTTGTTCTTTTCCACATTCATTTTCATTTTCTTTTTATGTTTTATCTTTGATCTAATTTTCAAATAAAAGAGATAATACAACATTTATTTTTTTATTTTAAAAAATCATTCATTTATCAGGTTTAAATAGAAGAGCAATTGAATTTTAATTAAAAATTAAAAAAATTGTTTTCAGTTTTAAAATATTTTCAATTGAAAAAGGAAAGTAAATTAATTTTATGTCCAAATAATTACTCTATCGAAGTGTATCAATTTTTCAGAGGGCTCAAAAATATAAAAGAAATTCTTTTAGTCGAATTGATAGAAAATTTTTTGAAATTTAAGATTTATCCAGGATTCGTAAATTCATAAATCTGTTTCGTATTAACATATTTCTAAAGGAATAAACCTATTTCTGGGAGCAAAAGGAAGACCTTGGTTGATTTAAGATTCAAGAAGAATTTGTGTTGCAAAAAAGAGATTAGTTTGATTGATTAATTCTATATTTTCTTATCTAATAATCAAAAAACAAAATCGAAAAACTATTAAAAAATATCGAACTTTTTTTTGTAAAAAACTCATGAAAATCTCTTTGATAATTCTCTTGAAATTTTGTGTTTCCAAAATGTTTCCAAAATTTGGGCAACAAACAAAAAAATTATAAAAATAGATGTTTTGAATTTTATCTTGTTTGATTTAAAAAGATAAATAATTCTTTCTTAAGCTTGTTTACTTTTAGGTTTATTGAAAAATATTTAACAAAAAAAATAAACTTGCCATTGACAACTGGATTAAATTATTTGAAATTACACTGAAAATCGAACTTTTCAGTGTTTTCTCTTATTAGTTAACTTTTGATCAAGTAAAATTTTTTGACAAAGAGTTGAAAATAAAATAATTAAGTTTTGAAAAGTTTAAATCAAAAACAAAATTTAAATATTTCCTCGATTAATAACGTTTTAAATTAAGGTTCAAAACATTTATTTCTTAAGAATTCCTAAATTATTATTTTTTCTTCTCTCTAGTGCTCAATAATTTCAATTCGTTTCTATTTTAATAAAAATAAAAAAAAAGCCAAAATGTTCAATTAATATTAATTTCACTAAAAAATACTTATAAATCGAATAATCGAATACACGAAAAAATTTTCATATGACCAAAAAATAATAAACTGCGTCAGAGTAAATTTAAATTTGTTTGTCTAATGCATACATTTCATTAAAATGAAAAAAGATAAATTAAGAAAAAAATTAAAAAATTTGTCACGTCTTGAAAAATTAGTAAATTAAGATGTCTTCTATACCTGAATACGTAAACTCTGATCAGCCTGATTGATGCATTGTTTTTCAAGGCAAACCATGTTTTCAATAAAACATTGTAGACTTAAATAATTATTTTTAGGCAAACAAGATATTTTGAGCATAAAATAAAGAAAAATTTGTTTTCGATTTAGGTAAATAAATTGAGTATGGATTTTAGAAAATTAAGTAAACATGGAATTCAAATACAGCTTTATCATAACATATTTTAGTTTTTAATGTAATTCAAACAAGCCTATTATTATTTATTTATTTATTTGTTTTCTGTACCGAGCTAGAGCTCCTTCAGAATAAAGCTTAAAAAAAAAAAATTAATAATAAAAAAATAGTTAATAAAATAAAATAAAAAAAAAGTAAATCAGCTGAAAAAAAAAAAAAATTTAAAGAAAGATTAAAAGACATATATTGAAATAGATTGTTACATGTGACAGAAGTTTACATAGTTGAAGCTTCATGAAAAAAGAGGAAATAGTAAGGTAGCAATTACACAATGGAGTAGGGTATTCAATATATCTTGATTCGAAGCCTTGTTTGTATTCATCCACTAGTCTGACCACCAATGGAGTAGAATGACTCAGTCCTGTCCCAACATATCTCTCACTCAACTCAAAAAGCCGATTCGAGACTGTTAGTAATTTAAGTTTATTAAAAGCCTCATGATGCAACATGTTGGATGGAGTATCATATTTTAACTTAAGGATAGATCTGACTGCTGTATTCTGAATTGCTTGTAGTTTTTTGATATTATTTTCGGAAAATGAATTCAAGCAAAGAAAAGAATAGTCTAAAATTGATCCGACTAAAGTTTTATATAAATTTCCTAGTGTGTTTTGAGTAAGACCCCATTTGTTATTTGACAATATCTTAATAATATTTAACCTTTTATTGCAGCGTTCTTTAATTTCGTCTACCAGTTTATTAAAGTTTAACTTAGAATCAAATTTAATGCCAAGAAACTTGATTTCTTTTTGGCTCACTATTCTGTTTCCATAAATTTTTAAGTTTAGATTTTCACTCTCTTTTTTGTACCTGGAAAAGATTACTGAACACGACTTTTCTTCTGATATCTTCATTTTCCATTTAATAAGCCATTGTTCTAGTTCGTTAGTGTATTTATTTATCTTATTTTCAAAGTTACCCTTTTTGTTATAAATGAAGAATGTAACTAGATCATCTGCGAAAAGCAGAGAGTATTCATTATTTGTTACTCATGCAAGGTATTAATTTATACCTGCCATATGTAAATTTTTTTCTTAATTTATTTACAAATTGAATAAGTTAATTTATAAATTGATAAATTCTAAATTGAAATAAGCGATAGATTAACTAAGGAACAAGCAGAGTTGTTTAAAAGTCACAAGCTACAAGCCAAGTCCAAGTCAAAGACTTTTTATTTAAATATTTTTTTTAAAGTCCAAGTCAAAGACTTTTTTTTTAAATATTTTTTTTAAAGTCCAAGTCAAAGACTTTTTTTTTTAATTTTTCTTTTTAAAGCAGATTTTTTTCATTTAAAATAATTTATTACGAATGGATTATAAATAAAAATAATTTTTAATATTCACTAAATAAGAAATTAATTAAAGTAAAATAATTTAAATATTTTATCATTGGGAATATATTTTTGGTAGTCAAAAACAGAGTTGTTTAAAAGTCACAAGCTACAAGCCAAGTCCAAGGCAAAGACTTTTTATTTATATATTTTTTTAAAAGTCAATTAAAATTATTAAAAATATTTTCTTTAAATTTTTATTAATTAAGTTTTTGCTTTGCTTCCAATAAAATATTTATTTATAATTCTAATTGTGCTAAATCTAAAAAAATTATTAACATTTTTTGTTAATTAGTTATTTTTAGAAGAAAAATACCAAGCCATCACTCTAGAGGTTAAGAAAATGAAATTTATAAGAAAAACATCCAATAATTTATACAACCTGAATACTTTGATCCATCGATGTTGATAATTTCGTGAGAATTGAATTTGTTTTTCGATCAAATTTATTTTAAAAATCTCGATCTTGTAATTTTTAATTGTATCCAAATAATTAAAATAATTGGTAATACCTCTGGATTAATAAATTGAATTTTATATTTTTGTTTTAAATTATATCCAAAGATGCTTTAAAAAAAGAATTTTAAATTTTAAAATTTTAAAATATAAACAAACTTAACTTAATAAAGTTAACAAATTTCTATTTTTAAAAAAAAATATAAAAATTAAAAAATAATTTAAAGTCCGGACTTGGACTTTATTTTTAAAGACTTTGACTTTAATTTTGGTTTTTTAAACAACTCTGGGAACAAGTCGATTCCGAAATTGAAGTTGGCCGCAGAAGGCTCACCTCAACGCTTTTCAAAGTTTTTTAGATTCATATGGTACGAAAGAATCAATATCCATTATGATCACTCAAGAAAAATATGATTTAATTTTTAAATATCTTACAAACTCTAACAAGCCGAACCCCAGACCCAAACTCAGACTGAAACTTTAGAAAATATACATAGGGTACGCCTAGAAGTAAATAAAAATCAAAAAAAAAAAATGAAAAATTAATGGAGGATAAACATAATAAAAAAATAAATAAGAGAACTTTAGAGTTTGAAATAGGGGATAAGATAAATGTTTTAATACCTAGAATAGATAGGTGAGGAACTGATTTGCCTAGGTTACCAGGTAAAATTTCGAGTGAATTCTATGAAATTCTAACTAAGTTTGAGATATTAAATAGTTGTTTAAGAGCCAGTGATCTAGAATTATATAATGGGCCTTTGAATTTTGACATTAATTCTATTAAAAATAAAATTCCACTTCGTAAAGCGGTAATGCTTGCAAATAAGCCTGACCAATAATTGAAAGAGATAGAGGTGTCATGTGAATGTAATGGGAATTATTTGAATGGAAGATGCAAATGTTTTAAAAATAAAGTAAAGTGTACTTTACATTGTCATCTAAAAGCAGTAAAAAATGCTGTGAAAACTTTGATGATTAATGTTTTATTTTTTGGATTGGTTTAAATGAATTTTTAAGTGGAAAATTTTTCAATAAATTTATATTTTGTATGAAAAATTTAAAAATTTGCTTTTTATTGATTTTGTAAATTGCTCATTGATTCATGCAATTTGTAAAAATAAAAAAATTGAAATTTACATTTGGCATATGCCAAATGAGTTAATTTACAAATTGTATATTTTTGTAGTTCGTATAGATCAGATACATAATCTTTTAGATTAAATTATTAGTATAAGGATTAATAGAACTGCTTTTGATATAACTTCCTGGAATAACAGTCTTTGAATAGTCATATAAATTTATTTTTAAATTAAAGCGATATGAAAGGAAATCAGCAATAAATGAAGGTTTTTAAAGCGACACAAATGTATACTTTGCATCACACCTAGACAGTGTTTGAATAGATACAATGGATAAAATATCTTAATTCTTTGATAAAGTAACAATAAGGAAACAGAGATATATTTTTAAATTGTATGGCTTATTCTTGTCATAATAATAATTTTGTTCATAAAATATATAAAAGTAAAGATGTTTAGATTCATATCATTCATTTTTAAAATATTTAGAAAAATGTAACAATGTTGTATACAGTTCAGATATTGAAAAGAAATTTTTACATAATAAAACGAGGTGGTAAAAAAAAATTTATTCTAATTGAAAAATTAGGATTACTGAAAATTATTTTAATTACAGTCGTATTATTCTTGAGGATAATTTTTAACTATGCAATGATAAAATGCAATTTTCTTCTATAAAAATCCATAATTAAACTTCACTTGAATAAATCTACAAACAAGCTGAGTATCGCTCAAGTGAAGCCAGCAGATTTGGTGATTCAATAAATACTGGAACAATTATATACACGAGTATAAAGTTATAAAAAAAATTCCATTCTTAGAACTTCAGAATGTTCAATAACTAAAATAAAGCTTTTTAAGAATACACATCGTAATTATTCTAAACCGATTACATTTATTCTTTTTTAATTTTATTACTTTTACGATTCTTCTTTCTTATCTTTTCTTGTCTTTTTTAATTTTTTTTTAATATTTATGAAAAAGGCTATCTTCGTATATTTGGGGTTGTGAAGTTCGTTTCAATTTGATCTTTTAAATTCAGAAAAATTAGAATAACTTTTTAATTAAAATAGATAATTTAGTTCTGTAAAATGCTTAATGTTCAAGCAACTATGCTTAATTCGAAAAAATAAGTCTGCAAAGTACTCTGCAATTTTCTGCATTTTGCACGCCATTAAAAAGTATTCTAATCAACTGTGCAATTATATTACTATGTGTCTGAAAAATCTGTGTGAATTCTGCGAAATTGCACACTATCTAAAAGTATTAAAAATAAAACGCAATTAATTTGCACAGATTTTGCAGACTTTCACACAAGGTGAACAACAGATGTTTCACTTTGTTTCATTTAGAGAACAAGTTTTTGACATTTAGAACAAAAGTTAGAAATTTTTTTTATTTATGTATTGGAAGTTTTGTATGAAATTTCACAATGCCGTAAATTTTGCACATTCAAAACTTTTATTCAATATTCATGAAGCATAAAATACAGATACTTGTGATTAGCTTTTCGAAAGCTACAAGCTGATATATAATTCTGGCTCCATTTCTTTCTTGCTTTGTTTTTCTCATTCCTACAGTGGTGATTTGATAAAAGGATCCATGGTAAATTTACGCAAATTAAAGTAAAAAATGGTAATTTGACTATTTTTTACGTAAAACAAGAATTGTAAAAATTGGTAAATTAACTATAATTTACACAAATTTACGTAAAATTTAGTTAGTTTACCATTTTTTACGTTAATTTATGTTTACTCAAAAAATGCCAAAAAAATTGCAAATTTTGCTGTTTTTCATAAAATTTTACTAAAAAATATTATTTTGTCTAGCAAAAAATTTTTTTTTTTAAATTTAATTCTTTACCATTTTTTACGTAGAAATTGGTAAAAACAAAAATTTTACTGGTTGATTTTGGCAAAAAATTGTAAAAAACAAAAAAAAGTAAAAACAATAAGATTTGAAATAAAAAACTTTTATTTTTTTAATTTTTTTTAATTAAATTAATATCCTGACCAATCACCATCTTTTTGAATTACAATTTCAATTACCTTTTTCCTTAAAATAGCACCAATTTCATAAATTCATTCTTATTCTACATTATTGAATTTTATTTCAAATTTTTTTTTTTTACTTAAAGTTTACATAATGAGTTTTTAATTTTTCTAGGTCAATTAATATAAATTGTAAATTTCTTTTCTAACATTTAAAAATTTAAACGCTAAACTCAATCTAAATTAACTTTTTTGTTATTTTGCAACATAGTGCGACATCAAAAATCAATCATGTGGCTGAAAGGAAGAACTAAGTCTCCATTCCAACCGGCCAAGGCTTCGCCTAAACTATTTTTATATTAAATATTATTCAATTACCTTTGTAATATATTAATTAGAATGTTAATGAAATTTTTTACTAAAAAAACATCAATTATTTTACTTTTTTTAAATGGTTAATATATTTCTTGCAATTTTCAGGTGTTAGAGTGTTTTGGAAATCAAAAATATATTTCAAAACATCATCTTCATTTTTTGGTCCTTTTTCTATGATGAAATTTTTCATTTCATGCAATACCATCTCTATGAGGTTTAAATCAGGTGAATTTGGAGGGGATTTCACTTTTAATTACTATGTTGAATAACTTTTAAAAACTAAAATTTTTAAATTTTTATAATTTTTATAATTCAATTAATATTAATGGTAAAGAAAATTTCGACATAAATTAGACTTATGTTTTGGATCATTGTCTTGATGTAACTTAAAAGCTAAATCAAATTTACCTGCTCCAAAAGGTAATAAATACTCAGCTAATATATCTCTATACATTTCAGAGTCCATTATTGATTTAAAAGGCTTTAAAAGAAAACTCAAACTGTCTCATATAATCCTTTTGGCCATTCAAATATCCCAAAAGTGAAGGTTTGTATGAATATTTGAATGACCAGCATTGCACATCGATTGCTTTAAAATAAAAACAATCGAGTTTTTAGAAAATTTTATGCTCTTTCAGAAATGATATAACTTGTCTATATATATATATGTTCTATCATATAGATTTAGGGTCTCAAAGACCAACAACTCGATATTCGGTCGACTGTTTTTAGACCCCTGGGTACAAATTTTTTTTTTTAGACCCCCCCAAAAAAAAAATCAAATTTAGGGTTTTAAAGGTCGTAGATTACGAATATGAAGTCAAAAATTAGAAATTTAGCTAGCACGGAAGTTTTGAATTTCCTGCACTTTACAAATCTTATTATTTTTTACTTTTTTTTTGTTTTTACCAATTTTTACGTAAAAAATGGTAAAGAATTAAATTAAAAAAAAAAAATTTTTTGCTAGACAAAATAATATTTTTTAGTAAAATTTTATGAAAAACAGCAAAATTTGCAATTTTTTTGGCATTTTTTGAGTTAACATAAATTAACGTAAAAAATGGTAAACTAACTAAATTTTACGTAAATTTGTTTAAATTATAGTTAATTTACCAATTTTTACAATTCTTGTTTTACGTAAAAAATAGTCAAATTACCATTTTTTACGTTAATTTACACAAATTTACGTTAATTTGCGTAAATTTACCATGGATCCTTATATCAAATCACCACTGTATATGTCGAACAAATAAAGTATAATTGTGTCAAGCAATAGTAAATGATAAAAATGGAGAAAAAAAATTTTTTTTTTTTTATTGAGATTTTTTCGGCAAACGAAAACAATGGACTAAAATTTTTTATTTTTAAAATTTAAAAAGTTCAAACTAGAACAAAAATAAAGAAAAAAATAATTTTAATAATAGTATTAATAATAAAAATAATAATAATAATAAGTTAACATCTAATTGTAAATAAGTGGCACCGAGTCGAAGCTCGAGTGCGCTTCTAGCTTATCAGATATATCTACATTTGCTCATTAACATTGTCGATCACAAGCACACTCTTCACTTGGTTTAACATTCGAGGCCGAACAAAATGCAAAAAAATTACACTGTTATTAAAAAAAAACTATTGAGCACCACCATTTGCAACTGTATTAATCGTTTGATTAATTATTTTTTTTTCTTTAAAAGGAAAAATCAAAAAAAAAAATAATGAGACAAATTGATAGATAGATAGAAAAGGGAAAAAAAGCGATAAATTAATTTATTCATTGATGTGGTCTGAGTGATGGCTGGCTGGATGTGTGGTAGTCGGATGAGTCTGGACTCGGAATCGTCTAATGCGCGCCGATTGATAGACTGGCGGGTTGCCAGGCGGCGGTTTGGGTATGACTTGGTGAGTTGGTGCAGTGTGTTTGATGGTGTCATTGCTTGCTTTAGTGGCGTACTTGTTGGACTTGGCGTGAGTGTTTGGCGAGCTGGTTAGCTGATTGCGATGCAAAGACCTTGATCTGGCATAAGAGGAGCAGGAGGAGGAGGAGATTTGTGGTGGCGGTGTTGTGCTCTTTTTCAATTCCTGCATATTGGCTAGATTCAAATTTTGCAGCAGTTGATTCAAATCGCTGCTTAGATAGGCGTGCGGCGCCACCACCAGTCTGTCGTCAATGGGTGCCGGCGGCTTATAGCCAGTGGTCTTGTGAACGTAGTCGGCATAGGACAGGCCGGCGTTGGCGTTGTGGCGTATGTGGGACAGCACGTTGTCAATGCTAGAGCTTCGTTTGTTGTTTTTGTGCGCAAGAAGCAGATTTGAGTTGGCTGTGGCCGACGAGGACGACGAGGCCGACGACGAGCTCGAGTTTGACTCGAGCAGCTTTATTGTGTTCTTCACATTTAAATTGTTGTTTGCGCCTCCTGCTGCTGATTGTTGATCGTTGCTTTGCACAAATGTTCCCAATGAACGAGAATTGAATTGATCGTACTCGTATTTGCTGCAGCCAATTGCGCCATTGCTGTTGGTGCTGGCGTTGCTGGTGGTGGTGGTGGTGATGGTGTTTGGATTGTATTTGTTGAAGATGAGGTTGAAGTCGAGAGTTTTTGGTTGAGTGGGTTGTGTGGTGGTGTTTGTGTTGGTGGTCGCTTTGGACTCGTACAAACTAGTCAACGATTTGACGCTTTTTAAATTGCTCAAGTTGGCTATGTCGTTCAACAGTGCTTGTTGATACTGGTGTGTGTCGTAGTGAGTACTGTTGGTGCCAGTGTTGTTGTTGCTTTTGCTAGTTTTGGTGTGGCCACTCGGCCAAATGGGCTGGCTGAGAAAGGACTTGGACGCTGTCAGTTTGTTTGAGTGACCACCACCACCACCACCACTACCACCACTCTCTTCATAATTGACAAAATCACTCGGATAGTACTGAATGTTGTATGTGTTTTTCAAGTATTTTATGTGAGCAAGAGTGGGATCTGTGAGCGTTGTCTGGCGGTGCTTTGCCACATCTTGACACATGCTTGCTTTTGGCTCGGCAGCTAGTATTTGATTTAACAAACTCTGAAAGCTGTGATTGTCGTTGGGCATGTGGTCGAACGAGCTCTTAAAGGCGCTGGTGGCCGCATCGCTCTTGGCCACAGCCACAGTCTGCGCCAAACACCTGCTCTCGCTCTTGTTCTTTGTGTTCGAGTGGTCGCACAATCGACTCTCGCTTGATTTCACACTGCCAACTGAATTGTTGTTGATCACGTGATCACTCACAAAATTGTTGTTCAGATCGGACGCTGCATCGTTCTCTCGCTCATTTTGCTCATTTTGCTCATTTTGGTCGATGTCGTTGTCGTCGTCGTCGTCGCCATCGTCCAGCGTGACCACCCATTGACTGACCAGCGTTTGCGGACCGGCTTTGATGGCAAAGGTAGCCTGAGGCAGCGACTGGGCATCGCTGTCCAACATGGACATGTTGTTCGAACTGTTGTTGCGTCTGGAGGTCAAGTGCGATCCGTTCATTGACGCAGACACGTAGTCTAGCTTGGTGCACGATCTGTCGCGCGAATAAATTCGAGTGGGCGTCTTTGGCGGCTTTAGACTGGGCGCACACGCGCTCACAATGCCGCTGTCGTTAGCCTGATACAAGTCCATGTCGATTTGAGGCGATTGATAAATGGACGATGACGTCACACCTATGGGCGTCGTGTAATCGATGCTATTGTTGAGGCTGATGTTTTTGTTGTTGTTGGGGAGCATGTTGTTTTGTCTGATCGATTGTGAGGTGAGGCTCTTGTTGTTGTTTGTGTTGTTGTTGTGAGAGTGGGTCTTTGGATTTGTTTGGAGAATGGCGTTGGTGGTGGAGGACGGCGTAACAGACGGAAATGATGACACCATACCCACGCCATTTGTGCCTTGTATTGTGGCCTTTGGTCTGCTGTTGTTAATGTTGTTGTTGTTGTTAGTGTGAGTGCTGTTGTTGTTGTTGTTGATGTTACGGTTGGATTCGGAGCAGGCGGACGCACTCGAGTCATTTTTTCGATGTGTCGCGCCGTTGGTGATTAGGGTGGTGGCGCCGGCTTGTAAAGTAGCAGCGTTGGCACACTGAGCAGCCACAGCCGCTATGGCAGCCGCCGAGCCCACCTCGCCTCTACTCTTGGCCCCACTTACGCTCGTCACTTGCTTTAGCAGCTGGTCTTTGCGTTCCGACAGCGCTTCTTTTCTCTCTTTGTGTCTGCTATTGTTATTTGCCGTGTTGGCTGTTCGTCTGCACGAATTGCTACTGTTTAATGCAGCAGTGGGCGCCGAAGTAGTGACAGCGGCAGCAGCAGTTGGCTGAACATTATTGTTGAGGTGAAGGTCTTTTTTGGTGACAGCAGTGATAGCAGCCATCTTGTTGTGGTTGTGGTTGTGGTTGTGGTTGAGGGATTGGTCGGCGCGTTGCTGATTAGCGGACGAGATGGCAGCGGCGGCCATGGTGTTCTGCAGCTGATTGATCATGTGCTCGTCGTCCATCGAGTTTGCGACACCAGCGGCGCCACCGCTCCCGCTCACCTCCCTTTCCCAGTCGAACAAGTCCGACTCGGTGACACACTTGCGCTCAATGGCCGACTTGAACACGTCCAGCAACAGCTCGTAGTCGGGCTGTGTCTCGTAGCGTAGCTGCTGCACATGCTCCAAAAACGTTTTGAACTCACTGGGCAAGTACTTGAGAAAGAGAGCGTGATCGTACTTGTCCTTCATGACGCCCACTTGTTCCTTGTCTTTTATTTTGCGCCACGGCAATTGGCCGGTCAAGAACTCGACTAGCATGTAGAAGAGCGACCAGAGGTCGTCGTGCCGGCCCATTTCCTTGTTTTTGTGCGCGTTGACGCTGGCGTAGCGGACGGTGCCGCGGAAGCCGGCTTGGGGCCGGGCGGCGCGCACCTCGCCCGACGCGTTCGTGTACTTGCGCGCCAGCCCAAAGTCTAGCATGTAGACCTTGCGGGCGGTCGCGGCCGTCCGGCCTATCGAAAAGTTGGACGGCTTGACGTCCCGATGCAAAAAGCCGATCGAGTGAATGTGCTGAATGGCGACCAGAATTTGGCAGCCGAGTCGCAGCGTGGTGCTCAGCGAAAACGATTGTTTGGATTGGGCGCGACGCAGCTCGGCCAAATTTTTGCCCTGCAAGCTCATGACCACGTAGTTGTAGGAGTCGGTGGTGCCGCCGCCGATGAAGCGGCACACGTGGTCCCGGCCCTGCAGCCGCCTCAGCACGGTCACCTCCATTTTGAGCACTTGTTTCGCCTGCTTCGTCGACTCCAGCTTCAGCGCCACGCTCTCTTTGGTCACCAAATCCACTGCTTCGTAGATTTGGCCGAAGCCGCCGCCGCCGATTTTGCTAGTCACTTTCCACCGCTCTTTGATCACATGCTCCGGCTGCAGTAAATCTGCCTCGGACATGTCTAGTCTGCGATTTGTTCTTGACTCTTGCAATGGTCGTTCAGCGTATTTCTGGTCGAGTTTGTTTTGATGAATGTGCGACTGCTGTTTATTTTTTTTCTTTTCTCTTTTTTGTTCCGCGTAATGTGCTCGCTTTTGGGTCGGTTTTGGTTGGGTTTTGGTGAAGAAAAAAAATGGTTCTCTTTGAATGTGTGGCACTCACACAAACACACGCAATGTTCAATTATTTTTATTGTTATTATTACCAAAACTAAATTCCATTGTGTCTAAAAATCTGGCAATAAATTGGTTTTAACAACAACAACAAAAAAAAAAAAAAAAAAATAAAAAAAAACAAAAAAATAGAAAGAAGAAAGAAAAAGTAGAGTGGAAATTAATTTGTCTCCTTCACGTCACCACCACCACCACTACCACCACTACCATACTACCTACACTTTAGTTCACTACAAATTTACTACAACAAAATTTATTCGCCAAATGACTTGTTGTAATTATAAATTTTAATAATATATGATCATACGAACAGAGAGAATGGTCTCATTTAAATTCGTCTTTCTTTTTCTCTCTTTCTTTTGCTCTCTCTCTCTCTCTCGCTCTCTCTCTCGCTCTCGCTCTCTTGCTCTCGCTCTCTTAGTATGAGAGTTTAACCCAATTTGGAATCTATCGAAATGTGTTAAACATCATTTAGAAGCATTTCGAGCATAAAACTAAATAAAATATTTTGTACACAAAATCCGAGCTTTTTCTTTTCTTTTCTTTTTATTTTTTTTTTCGATAATTATTAGTTGAGATAAATAGTGAAACAAAACAAAGCTGTCAAACTCGCTCTCTTCTTCAAATCAGCAATTTTATTTGCAACTTTTTTTTCTTTTAGATTTTAAGTGGACATAGCTCTCTCTCTCTCTGGTATCTTGAAGTTGATGATCAATTCAAAAAGTTTATCTTTAGATATTAAAATAAATCTTTGATTTAATTTAAATAATTTTAATGTAACAAAATTTATTTTAATTTTTAAATTATTTATTTATTTATATTTTATTTATTTTAATTTATTTATCAAAATTAATTTAAATTTTAATGTTTAATGTACATAACATGTTAATTATGTAGATTTAAAAAAAGTAAAAAAAAAATTGAAAAAATATTTTCTCAATCGATTGATAAAATTGATTTTTAATGTATTTAACTAATTTTTTGTAAAGTTTATTTTCATTTTTTGAATTTCTTTTTTAAATTTAATTTTGAATGCTAAATACTTTTGAAATAAAAAAATTCAAATAAATTAAAAATCGATTTTATCAATGGATTAAAAAAATGTTTTATCAATTTTTTTTTATTTTTTAAATCTACATCACATGCTAATCATGTTACATCAAAATTATTTAAATTAAATCAAAGATTTGTTTTAATATCTAAAGATAAACTCTTTGAATTGATCATCAACTACAAGATGCCCTCTCTCTCTCTCTCTCTCTCTCTCTCTCTCTCTCTCTTTTTTATCAATCAATCTATTTTTTGCCTAAACATACTGGCATCTTGAAGTTAAAAATTTTGAAAAAATATTTTCTCAATCCATTGTTAAAATCGATTTTTATATTTAAATGTATTACCTGATTTTTTGTACAGTTTATTTGAATTTTTTATTGCAAAAGTATTTGTATCTAACATTCAAAATTAAATTTTAAAATGAAATTCAAATAAATTAAAAATCGATTTTATCAATGGATTAAAAAATATTTTTTCAAATTTTTTTTTATTTTTTAAATCTACATCACATGTCAATCATGTTACATTAAAATTATTTAAATTAAATCAAAGATTTCTTTTAATATCTAAAAATAAACCTTTCTGAATTGAAATGATATTTTGAATTGATCATCAACTACAAGATGCTCTCTCTCTCTCTCTCTCTTTGATGGCATCTTGAACTTTATAATCAATCAAACTAAAGACTATTAAATAGAATTAGTGCAAAGGTACAATTTTTGCCTAAACATACTCAGTTAAAGTCTGCAAAAAATCTTTATTCACTTAAAATGCAATCATTTTGATGATATGTAAAATGAAGTAAACAACAAAAAAACAAATTGAGGTTCACCAATATTTATTAATTAAATCTAAAAAGGAAAACCGGGCCCGGTTGTCGTCGTAGACTGGACACCGGGCGCAAATACAAATTACACTGCAATGTGAATTTTAAATATTGCAGAGTTTAACCATTTTTATCTAACATAATATGCCAAATACAAAAATGTATCTCTGCATTAATTCTATTGAGAAATAGTTTTGATCATGTTGAGCATCAAAAATTGATCGTAAACTTCGGATTGCATCTCTCATTTCTTAATAAAAAAATTGTATCTCTATTGTAAATTGTCATTGCTTAAACAATCATTATTATCATACTAATTTTTTTTTCTCGATAGATGACAACTATTAGTCCTATTGGGATTTAGCATGACAAAAGTTTAATTATTGGAACACTCTGGATACGGCCACCAAGAGCGTAATACGAACATTTTTTTAATAAAAGAGAATTATTTTTATTAATTGTTTAACAATTTTTATCTTTAAATAATCAGTATATGATGTTTTTGATTATATAGTAATTGGTCCCACTATTTTGGAGATTATATAATTCTTCTACTACTACTACTAAAAGCTTAATGATTGAAACACTGTGGAGCGCTACCAATGCGAGCATTTTTTAAAAAAGACAATTGACAAACGTCTGAATAAACGCCTGTTAAGCTTTAAATTGTAAAAATTAGAACTTAAATCAATTTATTAATAAAATCTATTTTACATTTTTGATTAAAATTCACCTTATTTTTGAGTAAATTACGGATCGGTAAAATAAAAATAAAATATTAATATAAAAATTGGCTTTTTGAATTTTTTATTTGAATTTTTAAGGTGTCTAATCATTTGTGTTAGAGACTTCAAGAACCGGGATTGTGAAATTCGTTTCAATTCGATCTTTTCAATTCAGAAAATTTTGAATAACTTTTTTACTAAAATAGATAATTTAGTTCTGTTTAATGCTTAATTATTAGCAAATTTGCTTAGTCCGAAAATTATTATTATTATTATTTATTTAAAAAATAAGCGCCAATATTGGCGATGAAATTAAAGTAAGAAAAATGTAAAATAAAATATAAAATAAATAAAATAAAAATGATAATTGAATAAATTGGAATATTAATTCCTTTATTTCCTGCTTTTTTTTTCTTTTTTTTACGCAAATTTCAATTTTTTTTATTAAAGTCTTTAGTCCCATGGAAAAAGTAGAAAAAGATACAAAAGATCATGTAAATTAAATAAAAAAAGAAAAAAAAAAAAGACATTCTTAGTCCGAAAATATATGTCTGCAAAAGCTCTGCAATGTAATTGCACAGTTGATTAGAATACTTTAAAATGGCGTGCAAAATGCAGAAAATTGCAGAGTACTTTGCAGACTTATTTTACTGCATTAAGCAAATTTATTAAGCATTTTAAGCATTTTACAGAACTAAATTATCTATTTTAGCAAAAAAAATATTCAAATTTTTCTGAATTGAAAAGATCGGATTGAAACAGACTTCACAACCCCTAAAGAGCCACAAAAGTAGTTATGGCCGTTTTGAAGTCTTCAAGGGACAAATTAAATATCGTTCATATAAAGCCGTTTTTATGATAGAAAATCTTTTAATCTTTTATAATAAAATAAACCTGTTAAAAATTTAATTTAATCTTCAATTTAATTGATGTTATTGAATAATAAATTAGGCTTTGAGTTTTAGCGGATATGGATAACAAAATGACCAGCAGCTCATAAGCTCACAAGTAAAGTCTACGATTTGTTAAATTGTAAACGATATTAGTCTAATGGACAATAAATATTATTATTATTATTATTTATTAGTTTAAAGCCTCAAAGGCAAAAGAGAAATGTTTAATAAAAAGTTTTTAAAGTAATAAATTACAAACTGTTTTAAAAATTAATTTTAATTGAATCATTTAAGTAAAAAAATCTACCTTCAAAAGGTCATATAACATATTATAAAAAAAAAATATTTTAATTTCAATTCCATATTTAGTTTTATTTGTGAAACAACAAACTTCACCAAGTTGACCAGACCTCTATTTTTTCCAAGAATAAATGATCAATTAAAGCTATCGAAGTCTTTTAAATATTGCATAAGCTTCAATCTATTTTTCTAATTTCTTACCAAATGACAAAGTGAATTTTTGATTTAAAGTTAATAGCAACAATTTAAAGATGCAAAATGTATCAAGTTAAATCAAGAATTGTATGGCCTAAATTTAGTCTATGCAAAATAACTAAGCAGTTCAATTATAATGATTTGCTAATAAATATAGTTGGTTGGCTCAAAGGGGTTTTTGCAGAAACTCTATTTGACTGACACAAGCATCATACATTGCACATAACTCTGCAATTTTCTGTAAAATGCATACCATCAAAAAATACTTGATTAAAATTTGCAATAAATTGCAGAGTTTTTGCCAAGAATTCTTTTGTACAAATTTGTACAATATTGTACTCTTTAAATAACCATTTTTACACAATTAGAAAAAAAAATTATAAAGTTTTTACTTTTTGTACTGTAATTTTTGTACTAAAATTTCACATTGCCATACATTTTTGATAAAATTCTAAATTCTTTTTTTACTGATAAATGGTAAAAAAAGAATTTAGGAAATCATTCCAGAGATAAAAAAAAAATTTCGATCAACAAAAAAAACTGCCATTTTGTATCTTGACCTTAAAATTTATACATTAATTTAATTTTATTTAAAATAAAAGATTACTAATTAGAATATTTTAGTTTTGTAAAATTAAATAATTAATTCGAAGATCTTAATGCAATTGTGAATTCTAGAGGCTTTGTGAAATTTGGTACAAAATAAAAAAATAGAACAAAAATTAATGCTAAAAAAGCTTATAACTTTTTTTCTGAAGGCATTAGTTCTGTAAGCGCAATAAAGTGCAACATACTTAAGTGCACCAAAAGTCAAAGTCTGCTAATGATGTGCAAACTCTCTGCAAAATGCACTAAAGCCAAATTTGTCCAAATTTAAATTATGCTAAATTTGCAGAGTTTTACCATATTGTTGATAATAGTGCAACTTTGATTTTTTTTTAATAGTTTATTTAATATTTAAAATATATAGCTTTGAGTAATAAAACTCCTTTCGCTATTGGTATTTAAAATTAAAAAAAAAAAGTGTCCATAGAAAAGTTATATTAAATTAATCAGATTAATTAGAATTTGAAAGAGAAATTAGAAATGTTACAGAAAAACTGTTGTCCATTGGAAGAGCTCATTGGAAACATTTGAGACAAAGAAAGGTTTCAAGTTCAGAACTTCTTGAGCTTTCAACAAAAACATCAATATAATCCTGAATGAGTGAAAAATGTTATTATATATTAAACTTTTTTTTATGTACTTTTCAAGAAGAATTCTGAGTCTTGATTCAATTCTATGTACCTTTTATGGTAAGTGATAGATTGACTTAAAACATGTATTTTGAATTGCTTGCAGTTTTTGAATGTTTGTCTGGGAGACACGGGATAGGATGAAAAAACTATAGTCTATAATGGAACCTATAAGGGCATTATAGATTCCATTTAAGGTTTTTTTACTTAACTTCCACGATCTGTGTGACCAAATTTTAATTAAATTCACGCGATCATGACATCTAGAACGAATGAATTCAACCTGGGAGTTGAAACAAAGACTTTGGTCAAATTTAATGCAACTTTGAATGTTGCATCATGTTGCATTTACAGAGCTTGCTTTTGACTTTTTTAAAAGAAAAGTTATAACAATTTTTAACTTTTTGTTCTGTTCTATTGTACTAAATTTCACAAAACCATTCAAAATAAGTCGTATTGCTTTTTTTGCACAAAATGTATCGGTTGATACAAATGCTGTTGAATCACCTGAGTTTTTATTTTATTTATAAAATATGAGTTTATATGCTTGTCTCATGTATCTTTAATTAATTATTTTGTAAATTTAACCTAAAATAATTTGCCATGCACTTGCGTCACATCTTAAGAAGAGTGAATTGACTTAAAGTAAACAGTTCACCTCAGAATCTCGTGCTAGTGTCTTGGACTCTATTTAGCCATGTCAGAACATTATTATTGGCCTTTGGAGAATGAGCTTAGATCCAACTAAAGGTTTATAAAGACTTCTCTCATATTGTATAATTTGGTGTTTATTTTTTGTCTGTCAAAATCTCAATTCCTTAATAGCCTTGAATTACATTGTTCTTTTATTTTCGTCTTCCATTTGGGTAAAATTTAATTCTAACAAACTTCATTTCTTTTTGAACCTTTTGCTTGGTAAATTTAAATCAAATCTAAATAGAAATTTTCTTCCCATTTTTTTTTTCATTTCTCATTCGTTTACTACTACAACAAATTTACTCTTTACTATTTACTTTAAAGGAGGTCAATTAATCACAAATAAATTAATAAAGCAATAAAAATTAGTTTAGTAAGTCTATAATGTCGTCTCGTTTTGCATCCGACTCAAATGATCAGAATGACGCCTAACCACGTTCCTAGAATGGATCTTTTCTGGATCGACCAAAAGAAAAGAAATTCAAGCAGACCTTAAATGTCCCAGAGAAGAACATACAAAGAATGATGAAGCAAAAGGTGCGCGCAAAGACAAATTTTGTGTCACCTCGCACATTTTGCAAAAAAATTATTCTAAAGCTCAAAAACATACTTATTATTCATAAAACTGTTTTGTTGATTTAAAATTCATTTTAAGATTTTATTGCCATGTTCATCTAGAGTTACACTAAAAATATAGATTGAAGATTTTAAATAAATAAATAAATATGCCAAAGATTTTAAATTTTTCTAGACTCATATAAAAAACAAAAAAAAAAATATTTTAATTAAAAGAAATTTTTAGTGAGTCACTCTAATTTATGTAACAACACACTTTTTCACATGTCAAAAAAAAGGACTCAATTAAAGTTAAACTCTAAAGTCTATTCGAAGTGTTTATAATGAATGCAACTTTTACCTGAAGATTGATTGATAGTCCTTGGGAGAAGCAAAAGTTAATTAGTGGTGTAGTTGTCGATACCAGTGTTTTAGTTAAGTCAATTAAATATCCATTGGGCATAAATAATTGATGAAAAATGTCTAAATAAAAAAGTAGAATTTTTTTTAAATAAAATTTTTTGAAATCAAAAATAAATATTTTTATTTCTTATTTTTAAAAAAGATTGACATTTTTTATAAAATTTTTTAGCAAAATCGCTCAATACTTTAGTCATCTAGCAGTACGCATTTTTAAATCGATTAAATGACCTTGACTTTAATTTAATGGCAAAACCTCAACTAGTCAACTTGGAATTTTTTTTTTCCTAAATTCTTTTTTGCGAGCTGAATGCTAGCTTTGGGTACAAAAATAGTTATTCATAGCTTTTATGAACAATTTTGTTCCCTGATTTACTTAGAATTTTATTGAAAAATTGACTTTAGGCTTAGCCAAAAATACATTTGCCTAAATTACACTCTTTCCTTACAAAATAGGCCAGTAAGCCACTGACAACAAAACGATTAGTCTTTGTTGTTGCTGTTCTTGTTGTTGTTGTTATTGTGGTCTAATTATTCTGAATTATGCAACTTAGATCAACATATTATCTTAATAAATTTAGAAAAATGAAAACAAAAAATAGAAAAAGAGACATTTGAGAGAGAGAGAGTGAGAGTGAGAGAGAGGGTAGAAAGAAAAAGTTGGACACTGTAAATGACATTTGTGCTCGAAACTAATTGAATTGATTTATCCTTAAATAATGTAGATGTTAATTATGGGATGGGATTGGTAAAAATGTGTCAGCCAAGATAAAAACCCATCGAAACAAAACGAAAAAATTTATATCGTGATAGATAAAGAGTAACGATTAAGAAGTATAAGAGCGAATCGTTATCTTTAAATATCACCATGAGCCAAATCTATCTCTCTCTCTCTCTTTCTCTCTCTCTCAAATTATTATGTTCGTCGCCCATACAAATAATGTCTACAAGCAAAAGTGATTAGTAAAACGATTGGACCTCCTCTCATTAGTTTGCTTAGTTGTACATCCCAAGTAATCTGCTAGTCAACACGGCTTAATCTCTAATGCTTTGACCAATAAACAAAAATGCTAAACAATCCTAATTTAATATATCAAATAATTGAAAGACAGCAATCGCTCTTAATGTATCTATATTAGGCCATAAATGTGTTGCGTTCGATTGCGCAACACTGTCCCCAGCCGCATCCATATAACAATCTCTCTCTCTCTCTCTCTTTCTTTCTCTTTCTCTTTTTATCTTAGAAAAAAATTCTAAATTAGAAAATTTTAGGCAAAACTATTTCAATTACCATAGTTATTTATATATTTTTTAATATTTTAATAATAATAAATTTTCTTCTATTCCTAAATAAAATTATAATAATATTAACAAATAGCTATTTGTTTTTTTTTTTAGTTTTTTTTAAGGTTTTTTTTAGTATTTTTTTCTCTCAATAAAACTATCTTAAATCGCACTCTACGCTTGTGTTGCCGCCGCGCGAACATAGCTCGAGTGTCCGTAATTGCTTAATTGGCAGCTTACGCAATATTTTCTCAAGCCATACAACACTGCGCCTAAATCCAACCAACTCACAACTAGAGCTCAAGGTCAACTGCTCACACAAACAACCACTAGTCCATCTAAACTTCACCATCACCAGTGAGTAAATATGAAGACAATTTAATTCCTATTGCTAGGCGAAAAACAGCACGAGCTAAAAATTGAGATTCTAAGTGTTTGGCATGAGGTAAATTATGCATTTAGCTAATGCTCGTGTATTATGATTAAATAATAGAGCAGAGAGAGAGCGAGAAAAAAAAGGAAAATTTTTTAATTTTTTTATTTATCCAAAATTTAGAGAAATAGATCAAAATTGTCGAGGCCTTTAAGGTTGCTGCTGTGCAGAATGGAGATGTGCAGTAACATAAAGTATTTAAGGATCCCATTTGGGTATGTGTCCATTTCTGCAATCATTCATTTATAAAACTTATTGTATTTCTCAATTCGGTTATGGTCTCGAAACTACAACTATTAATCAAAAAACAAAGGACTATCTAAATGTATCACAAAATTATCTAACAAGACTTATGTTGGGAATTAAATCAAAAAGTCATATGTCAAATATTCTAAAAGCTTTACATATATTTAATTTCGATCAATATTATATCAGCATGAAATTATCTTTTATTGAATCATTAAAAAATAACTTCCTAGCTTCTAAAATTTTTAAATATATCTACTACAGATCGAGTAGTTCTACTTGTAAAATAAAAAGTTTTGAACAAGACATCAATTTATTAGATTCCTATTTTGGAAGGAAAATAGAAGAAATTTCAAAGGAAAACTAAGAGACACTTTAAACCCCAAAGATGGAATTGTTGATTCAATAAAACAATGTTTACATAACTATAACCTAAGTAATTATAGATAAATCTCAATAAATCTCACTAAAGTTAGCCCAAAGCTTGATTAAAATTCTAATAAAAAAAATATATATGTAAATTTTATTTTATTAATTTTTTTTTTTTTTGTATAATAAAAATTTTTATACTTTTACTTCTCCTAATGGAGGTTAATTCAATCAATAAATAAATAAATAAAGTATTTAGATGCTCAAATGGCATTTTGAAATTATCACACTTGAATCACATTGTAATCTTTAAATTGGCCATTGCACTAAACCATGATCTAAATGCAACGATGCTTGGCTAATTTATAGTTTTCCGATTTCAGCTGTTCTAGGGATAAGAGAAATTTAAGACTTGGATGAAGAATAATTTTGTCTGCGGCTTTAATCTACGCTCGCTACCAAACTAGCACAAAAATCTCATCTGAAACAAAAGTTCAAGTGTTGAAATTTTTAAAAAATAAAAAAGGTAAACAATAGAATTTATTTTTGAAAAATACATCAATAGAACCACATATGTTTAGTTTTTTTTTTTTTAGAACTAGCTAAGAAAATTTATCATAAATAAGTGCAATTTTAAGAGCGTAAAAAACTGCACCAATTTTTAAAAGTGTTGACAAGTTGCATTTATTTTTTTTAAATAATTTCGAACAAAAAATCAAACTGCCACCAAGAAACATTTGAATTTTTAACATGATTGAATAAAATTAAATAATCTCATTTGAAATTTTTTCATTTAATCATTTCAACATTTACTTAACAAAAAAAAATATTATGCTTTTTTCCCCAAATAAAAAAATAATAATTGTTATGTAAATTTAATTAAAAATAATGAAGATTAAACAATTTCATTTTTCCATAAGCAATGAATTTCTTGCGTAAATAAAATACACAGATATTTTTTATCTTTTTAATATATGGACAACTTTTAAGCAAAGAAGAAAAAGCATAGTATTCTTATTTTTATTTTAAACCCTTTGACTATTTGAATAAAACCTTTCTTTTTCTTTTCTTGTGTACAAATTGCATAAAATCAAAAAAAATTATTTTAAAAAAATTTTTAACTTGATGCTTGAAAATAATTTTACGTATCTTCAAAATCATTTAGAAGATATTTGTACAATTCGGAAGAATACGAAATAAATGGTTAGTTGATGGAATGATTATTAATGCATTATTTTCTTACAACTGAATTATATCGAAAATACTTGAAAAATTAAAATAATCACTTGAATTATAATTAATAAAATTTTAATTAGACTTTTTTTTTAATTTTTACTCAAACCGATCCAACATTTTATTTAGAACTTCTTTTTCCTTAGAATCTTAAATTAAATTTTTAGAGGTAATTTAAAATAAGTCTTGACATTGACAAAGTGAAATAAAAAATTTTAATTTTATGGCATAATTAACTACTGGCTCTTATTTAGTTGGGACAAAATTGTACCAAAATTTGCTACAACTTTACTTTAGCCAAAAGGCGAATTTGCTAATAGATGCAATTAGTTTTATTTAGTAGAAATTTGGATTTTAGATCAAATTTTTAATTAACTAAATTAAAAAGAGATAAATTATGCTAACTCAAAGCAAAAAAATACTTTAATCTTTTTTTTAAGATCGAAAATTTTCAATGCTGACATCGAGGAAAATAATTCAAATTTTTTTATACAAGCAAGTATCAAAGAATTTTGACAAGAAAGAAAAATTAGAAAAAATAAAAATTTAAAGATGTTTTAATTAAAATGATTTTGTTGAGTGACTTTTACTTTAGTTTCAATTGAACAGAGAGATTAGAAAAAAATGATTTAGCAAAAGACAAAAGCTAAAATAAATAATCAATTTTAATTTTGAAAAAAAAAGTGCATTTTTTGCGTCAAAATTTAGCTAGACTCAAAATATCAATTGAATGAATTTGCCTAAAAATTTTACACATAAAAAAAAAGTGACAAATATTTTAAATAAAAAAGATACTCATATTTTTGAACAAAGCAACACAAGTGCAAAAACAAGCTTTTAGAAGTCTAAAAAACTCATTGCTGAAATGTAGTAATAATTTAGAAATTAAATTTTTCTAGGTGCTCAGGCAACAAACTTGCTATTCGATTAACTAAAGAAATAAATTCCTAAAAATCAGAAAAAAAATTGTTTTCAAAATTTTTTTATAAAAAACCAATTGAAATAAATGAGAAACAATTTTTTGTTATTTTTCACATTGTTTCTTTGTGTAAATATGTGAAAAGTTATGCAAAGAATATATGGTTTTTTATCTTAAAAAGCAGCTGAAAGTTCAATTGCGCTTTAGATTTGTTGCGTTTGCCAAGTTGAAATGAGTTAATTGTCAAAAGGGCTAGATTGCAAAAAAAAACTGAGGCTGGGTGAGCATCGAGGAAATTAAACAAATAAAAAAAAATTAATTTTTTAATTTATTTTTTATTATTTTTAGTAAGAAAATTACTTAATCTTTTTTTAGTCCTTTTTTATACGTTTTAAGTTAAATTACAAAATATTAAAAAATTAATTAATATGAAAAAAAAAAATCAAATAGATATAGCCCAAAAAAAAAAAAAAAAAATAAAAAACATAAACATAAACATTTAAAAGATATCAACAATTTAATTTAAGTCAATTAGAGCGTAATTTATATCCAACAGGAGCGGTATTTCTCAGCTCTGGCGGCTACACTTCTCTTCATAATAATAATTCTTTCATAATTTATTTGCAAGCAGAATATGTAAAAATGAAAAAAATAATAATAATGATTATATAATAGTAATAATAAAGTTAATAGTAAAAATTACAAATTCTGTTAATTTAGCTTTTTAAAGGAGTTAGTTAGAAAAAAAAATAAAGTAAATATAAAGGATTTTTTGAAAATTTAGTTAAATGTGTGTGTGTTTTTGTAGTGTGGGTACAGATGGTTGTGGCGCAAGGACTAAATTTTTTGTATCTTCTCGCCGACAACGATTGGATTATTTTTGCGGATCTGGTCCTGTCCGAGTTCTTTGTAGTCAAATTTACAGTCGTGTTTATCAGAGTAGCGGTGTTCCCAGCAGTAGAGGCCGCCGCACCGGCAGTCAAAGCCAGTGAGGCCGACCTTGCGTTTGCACGACTCGTAGCAGCATCTGTTGCGCTTTCTCTTGTCGGAGCCGAGGCTCGAGCCGGTCAAGGAGGCCGGCTCGGACGCTTCGGACGCGCACGACGACGCCACTGTCTCATTCAAGCTCATGGCCACCACTTCGCTCGCTTTGCTCTCCGCCTTCGGTATCGGAATGGGCAGTGTTGAGCCTGTGCTGTTACTGTTGCTGCTGACGGTGTTGTTGGAGTTTGTGTTGGTGTTGGCAGGCTGGACATCGGTGGGGGTGACTCTGCCGGCTGCCGAGCCGCTGTTCTGTCGCTTCACGTGGTCTTTGTAGCATTTGGAGCAGTAGCCGTCGCAGGCGGCGTTGCCGAAGAAGCCGCAGTTTTTTTTACAAAGCATGGGGTTCAACTGATTCGTGTTGTTCTCCATTTGTTCTAAGTAAAATTCTAAATAAACTTAAAACAAAAAAACATAGAAAAAAAATCCAACAAAAAAAAAGATCAAATTAATTATTAATTTTATTTTGTTCCAAAGTTTAGAAAAATTTCTATTCGGTTGCTACCAAGTCGCCTAGTAAAACAAAACTGAAAAATAAATCACATTAAATGTGTGATGTCTACTGCGCAATAGATTTTGTTTTCTTTTTTTTTTCTTTTGTGTTTGCGTTTGTAGCTAGTTTCTTCTAGATATTTATATTATGTAGTTATTTTGTAATAGAGAAGAAAGTATATGCTACGAGTACTTAGCTGATATATGAGCGTTTGTTGCTCAATCGACAAACAAAGCCTGGTTACATAATTTATTCGCAATTATTATGCAATTAGTGTGGGATTAAATGGGTGATAGTGTGGTGCCTAGTGGACAGGAGAGAGAAAGAGTGTACACACACACACTAAAACAGACAAACCGATTGTTGCAAATTGGTTTGGAGCACGAACAACAAAAATGAGAAAAACGAAAAAATGAATGTAGAAAAAATTTATTTATTTGCAAAAATGAATAATATTAGGTGGAGTTTGGATCGAGTGGAGTATACGTGTTGATATTGGCGAGAGTTGAAGGTATTTCGAATGAAATGGCGGAGTTGAATTTTCATTCATCATTGTTTATTAGACGAATTTGGCTAAATCCATAATTTATTCACAAAAATAAGACTATTTTTGGCGCACCATCAACTAAAAACATAAATTCCATTTCACTTACTCATTGGCCTTATGTGTGTGTGAGCGTGTGTGTGAGTGAGTGAGTGTTTGTCACAAGCAATAAATTTACATAAGCTTAACTCCGACCACTTTTGCTAGAAAAAAATAGAAAAAATTTTTTTTTTGCTAATCTTAAAATAAAAGTTTTATTTGTGTGCAGTTGATAGTCAGTTAGTTTGAGTGACTTCATGGTTTGGATTCGTGATTGTGTTGTTGTGATCGCGGTTGTTGCCAACTGTTCAATTTGATTGGTTGCTTGCGTCGAGAACTCTTTTTCCTAATCGGATCTATGTGGTTGGAGAAGAGAAGTGGTCTATGTTTATTAACCGTGCATAAATTAGTTCCTATCATTATAAAAGAAAGTGTTCTCGAGCCAACATAATCATTTAGCAGTTGCATCTTTTGATCAAGATAATATTTAAGCCAGTAATATTTTAACCGATAGAACAAAAATGGGAGTTCAAAAGCAAGTGACACGACAAGGCGATGGAAAATCGTACCCACAGCGCGGACAAAGAGTCACCGTTCACTACACTGGCTATTTGCAGCAAGTCGGCGGACCCAAATTTGACTCGAGTGTGGATCGCGGTCGACCCTTTCAGTTTCAGATCGGCGTGGGCCAGGTGATCCGCGGATGGGACGAAGGCGTAGCGACAATGAGCGTTGGCGAGAAGGCTTTCCTCACATGCTCGCCCGACTATGGCTACGGACCCTCAGGAGCTGCCGGTGTCATACCACCCAATGCCACTCTGGTCTTCGAAGTCGAGCTTCTCGGATTGAATTAATTTATTTTTTTCTTCTCAAATAATTAAAACTAACAATTGACTTTTTTTCTAATTTTATTTTCACTTTTTTTTCTTTTTTTTTGCTTTTATCATTTAAATAAAGTTTAGTGTTCGCTTAGTATGTGAGTCTTAGAAGCAAATTAAAATAATTGTTAGTCACGCATGTGCGCTTTTAAATTTATTGATTAAATTTATTGATTAAGCAACAATACACCAAACAACAGATGTGATTGTGTTAATGGTAGCTCAAATTTTTGTAATATTTCAAACTATTTGTGCTTGAAAAACAAAAAAAACAAAAAACAACATTCTGTTCTATTTAATTAATAAACTTATTAGAATTTATTTTTATTTTAAATCTTATTTTGCACTCGAACACACCAGCCCAGCATATCAAGTCAGCACTAGCTGAGCTTATCACTAGTCAAACAAAAAGACAAAAGTTATGTCGACGGCTACCAAGCTGTCGATGATTCAATCAATTCAAATAGCCGTCTCAAAAAATTAATTATCATTCACTCATCGCAGAAAGAAAGCAATCATGGATTAAAACGTTCAAATGAGAAACATTCTCTGTTGAATAAACTTTTTAAAATTTTTGATCTAAAATCGATAGATTCATCTGTAATAATACATATTGAGCACTGACACATTTTTTGTCTGCTCAAAAACTACTCTTTAATTATATTCTTGGTATTTATAAATCTAATGGATTATGTGGCTGATTGTTTTTTCAATTTATCATATGTTATTAAAATTGATAGTAGTAGTAGAAGTAGTTCTTGCTGCGACACCCTAACATGTAGAATGCCTGAGCCCACCATTGCCATTCGGCAGTGTGGTGCTATAGCAGCCGATTCCATTGAATCTATCTAAGGCCGCTTTGAATCCCGCGGTTGACTTGGATTTAATCACATATTCTGGCAACTTATTCCAGTGTGTAACTACTCTGTTAGAGAAAAATACGCGCTCACAGCAGCTGCAAAATCATTTCTAATTTGTGCAGGGAAACTCTCTCTCTGGGTTCTCTTGCTATTTCCCCTTAACCCCGCGGCAGGACCTTGGTTTACTGACCTATTCACTAGGTCTCTCACCAACGTCACCTCTTCTAATCCATTCACTAATTTGAACATTTCAATCATATCCCCTCTCACCCTCCTCTCACTTAACCTTGTCAGTCCCATTTTAGCTACATTGTCAAAAGCCTTGGAGAAGCCTAACAGTATTCCATCAACACTATTATCCTTTGCCTACTCGCTCGTGATCACGTCAAGCGTTTCAAGTAGGTTCGAGACGCATCCTTTATTCAGGAAGAAACCATGCTGACATCCAATTATAAGATTATTCTCTTGAAGGTACAACATTAGTAGGCCCCTGACAATACCTTCCAGAACTTTGCACGCAACTGATGTGATGTGATGAGAAATCTTCTCAATTAATTGTGTGCATGAGCTCATAATTTATTCTTCAATTCAATCTTTTAGCTTACGAATGGCACCATTTGTTCACTGATTTGATCAAAAATATTTGGGCTCTTTGAAAAAATGACAAATTTCCAATCCATAACAGTGTTGCTATAATACAATGAATTTAAAAATAAAAAATTTATTTTTATTTATTTGTTTAATCTATATCGAGCTAATGCTCCGGAAAAAAACAGCTTTTAGATTAAATATCAATATATTATGATAGATTTTGTTGAAAAAAAATTTCCAATGTTCCAAATTTTTTGTAATTTTATTCTTTTTAATTTAGAGAAAATTTGAAAAATGAAATTATTTTTATTTTTTTGGACAAAAATTTAAACAAAACTAAAAAAATATAAAAAATAAATAAATTAATCATATTTTTCATACTTTTTACTATTCATTACCTTTACTGCTTTAAAATATTTTCAAACTTCTTGGACATAAACATTTGTTTAAATTACTAGCAATCGTTATTCAAAAGAACTGCTGAACATCTTTCTTATTCAAAAAATTACAAAAATAGATAGAAAACAGAAGCTTCCTATTTTTTTGGTACCTCCTTAGTCTTTTCTTAACAGGCTTCGTTTGGCATGATCGTTGTTTGTTCTCAATCTCCCATCAATTCACTTTATCTGCTAGTTCAAAGAAAACCTTAATTTCCAAAATTGAATTCATTTAATTTTAAATAAATTTTTTTTAACAAAATAAAACTACATAATTAAAGTTTTAAACATATAGATGAATAAAAAATTAAAAAATAAATTTTTTTTATCAAATGAATCTGATTTAGATTTGGGGGTTCCTTAGGATTCAATTTTAGGTCCACTATTTTTCATTTTTTTCATCAATGACTGAGCATATTTTTTATATGATATTTTGACCAAATTATTCGCTGATGACACAACAGCATTATACGGTGATACAAGCTTTGACAATTTAAAAATCAATCAAAAAAAAGGTATAGCTAAATTAGATGAATTATGCAGACTGGTGGAAGAATATAGAGAAGGTTTTGAATCAAGATTCATCGAATATCCTACTCCATTGTGTAATTGCTACCTTACTATTTCTTCTTTTTTTCCTGATCTCTCAGATATTTTAATAAAAAAAAATTTACCCAGAAGAAAGTCTTCATCGCTGACGGCCAGCTCATCTAGACTCTTAGTTCGAATTGAGTTGGTCAAAAGCGTGAAAAAAAAAATAAATAAAATTACATAAAAAGTAAAGAAAAATGAATTTTAATTATCGTACTTAAAAGAAAAAAAAGAAAAAAATATTTATTTAACCCCTAAACCCTGTTCTGTAAATGAAACAAACGATTCTGTGAAAGTCTGCAAAATCTGTGCAAATTAATTGCGTTTTATTTTTAATACTTTTAAATAGGGTGCAATTTTGCAGACTTCCGCGGAAGGTGAAACTAAAGTTGTTTCACTTTGTTTCATTAACAGAACAAGTTTTTGACATTGAGAACAAAAGTTAGAAAATTTTTTTATTTTTGTATTGGAAGTTTTGTATGAAATTTCACAATGCCAAATTTGATTTTGAAAACTTATCTAACGAATTAATTTATAAGCTTTTAGACCGCATGGACTCACCTCTTTCCATGATAGACTTATTATCCGTTTGTTAGTTTGTACTGCCACATTAGCTAGTGACAAGACAGCCCTCATCGAACTAAAAGATGAGTTGTGCATGGCCGAGTTGCACAATATCCATTTAAACTTGAGAAGCAATAAAACCAGAAAAGTTCTTCCAAATTTTTCAAGAACAAAGTTTGAAAATATAATTAACAAGCTGAGGGATCTTGATTTTTATTCATATTTAAAAATTTTTTAAAATAAATCTGTCTTTAGAAATAGCAACAAAAACATTAGCTTTGATAGGATTTGCAAATTTTTTTATGCAAAAATTTAGAACATTTTGTTATTTTTTCCTTTTTTAGTTTTTTATTTTTTCTTAATTTTAATTGTAAAGATAATGATTAAATTCAAATTTATCTTTATCTTATAAGCCAACTCCTTCTAGTAGTTGAGTCTAAATAAGAATTCAAATAAATATATAAATTAAAGAAGAATCTGATATAATTCAACACCATGATACACCGAGTTAAATAATTCAAATTTCGCCAAGAAATCTTTAAAAAAAAATTATTCAAAATGGATAGCTTAAATTTTTTCAATTTTAACATTTATTTTTTGATCACAATCTTTTTTTTTATAAAATGGAATATCAGAAGTGAAAATTTTAAAACAAGTGGCATATTGAATATTTTATGATCAAATTTTCATGATTATGCTCAAAAATTTTCGCAAAGAAAAAGATTCTCAAGCATAAAAAATTAAAATAGAGACATTTTTTCATGTGTAGCAAACCGTGTTAAATCATACCTAAGTATTATTGTGCATACATTAATTTTTTGCACAGACATATTAATCATTAGATATATAAAAAATTCTGTTTAACAATGAATGTCTTCTTTGAAAATATGCTTCTTCAATAAATTTTAAATTAAAAAATTCTTTTAAATTCTTATTTTAATGATAATTTTTAAGCATCATCATTACAACTTCAATTTGCCAGATAACTAATTGCTGTTTACAGTAAATAGTTTATTAAGAGTATGATGATCGCTCTGATAAAGCTTAAATGGATCTGTCATATTATTAGTTGATGTTTTGAATAATTTATCTACCATAACTTATTAAAATTCATTTTACCTTATTTGGAAATTTGTAGTTGCGTCTTTATTCTTTTTTGAAATCTGGTCACGTACTAGATTCCATATTTAAGCAACTCAACTTTTTATTTTTTTTATTCTTTATCTTTATTTAATAAAGTAATAGTTATAACTAGTCTTTCTATTAACTCCCTAATACATTACAGATCGGGTATTTATTTATTGTGAAAATATAATGCAACTCAGTTAGAAAATATTTTAATATATTTTTTACTATGATTTTTGTTGAATGTACCCAAAAAGGTTTTAAAAAATTTAAATTAAAAAAAATAAAAAAATTTCTACAATACCCGGAGAATTGTACTCGACGTTTTCTTTTGAAAATAATTTTTTGTTTAAAGAAGTACCATTTATACGCCGAAAAATATCAGAACAAGAACAAGCAATAAAATAATGCAAATTTCCAAGAATAAGACAATTTTGTTTGGGACAGTTTTTTAAAAATTAAATTATTTGTTTAATTTTAATCAGTTTTTTTAATGAGAATTAGAAAAAAAATTTCTCACTAAATTCAGAAAAATTCATAGCTTGGAGAATTTTTTACAACATAAATAAAAATTAAAAAATCTCTTCAAAGTGCACAAAGCTCAAATAAATAAATATTTTTTTTCAATGTGATATAAAATTGGCGATTTGTTTCAGATAATGGCAGCTGATTGTAGAACATTTTTTTAGCATTTGAAAAAATTTAAGACAGTGACTGCAATTCTTAGCATCCTAATAATTTAAATTGAGATGAGCAACATATATTCAACATAAAAAACTATTGTTTATCAAGAAATTAAAATTTAACAATTTCTTATCTAAAATCATAAACATATAATTTCTAATTAAACAAGATTTCAACCATTAATTCTTTCATATTTTAAAAAATGATGCTAAATAATTAGGAATTTGAATTGTGTAGAATGAATGTAGAATTTTTAATTTTATTTTATTTTTAAAAACTGATTGAAAAAATAAGTTCGACCAGTTAAATTATAAAAGAATGAACTAAATTAAATAAATTTTGTGTTTTTGTTGATTAAATTATTTAAAAGTTAATGAGATTTGGCACAATTTTTGTCTTTTGAAAAAATAATAAAAGATCAATTTCTCACCTACACCAAATTTTGATTGATTTCATCCAATTACTTGCTTGATTTAATTTCATGCTGAGTTCGAAAATTAAAAATTATAAATAAACTCTTCAAATTGTCTTTGTTCCTGCTTGCTCCTTTGCATTCATTTTTACGGTATTAATACTTCAATTAAAAATTCAAAAAGCAAAAATAAAAATGTGTCGCACCATCTGACACATCTGTTCATCTAGTGATCTAATGTTTCTTAGATTGACTTTAAAATCAAAAACTTGATCAAAATGTTTATCTTCAAACCGAATTGGTTTGGAAAGAAATGGCATGGATTTGTTTCCAAGCCATCTGCAACAAAATAAAAATGAGTAATGCTCGTGTCTTTTGAAACTTTTTGCCTAGGACTGATTCATAGAAAAAAAGAAACATTTTGACTGCGAACAATTTCTAAATATTTTTGAAAAAAATAAAATTGTTTGTTGGAGGCTCAGACAGCTTGGCAATTTATTTTCAATTTATCTTTCCAAGAACATTAGACTTGTGAGTGTGAGTTTTTTTAGAAAAAGCAAAAGTTTAGTTTTAGTGTTTATTTATTTGGAGTGTCTAATAAAAACAGTGATCAAGAGTTGACAGAATTGGTGCTCAATTTGTGTATGATAGAAGAGTTTTTGTTTGCGAGCAGCAGATGAACAATGATGCTAGCTGCTTTATTGAGCCATTGTATGTATGCAGAAAGAATTGACATAGACAATTAGGGCTGCTCACTTGAATGCACTTACGTTTAAAATTCTTTTGCATAACATTCTATTAAATATTCGTCAATTAAAATACCAAACGAATAAAATACAAATCAAATTTAATTTAATACATTTGGTATTTTAAGTTGAACAATGAAGGCTCGATGTGTGTACACACATACCAATTTAGTCCATTGGTCGAACCAGGGCCCGTTTCGTGGCGTGCCTTTGTGCTAATGTAATGCTGAGCGACTCAGCTCTCTATAGATAGAATCATCGCAAATTTATTTAAAAATTTGAGCTATTTTA
Source organism: Brachionus paranguensis (assembly GCA_016802215.1). Taxonomy (NCBI): domain Eukaryota; kingdom Metazoa; phylum Rotifera; class Eurotatoria; order Ploima; family Brachionidae; genus Brachionus; species Brachionus paranguensis. The sequence goes on along the minus strand of JAESIX010000052.1, from coordinate 153,034 downwards.
ATAATAAAACAAAAACTTAAATTATTTCATGCTTGGATTGTTCTTACCAACTATCAAATAAATATGAATAAAATTCCTCTAAGATTACATATTCATTTTTTTTATTAACTTTTTTTTTTTTTTTTATTTATTACCAAGTCTAGATTGTAAGCTTATAATCAATTTTAGAAAACAATGAGTAAAAATCATCATCCTCAGACCAAGGATAGAAAAAGTAATTTTTTTGAAAGCGATTAGCCGATTTTTTACTAATTTTCTATCTGTTTGCTGTGCTGCGTTCAGAATATGAGTCAATGTACGATTTGATAGCCAAGTCGGAAATCGGCAACAAAGAAGTGTTCAGAACGCCGTTTGGCCTCAGAAAAATAGTCTACTGTGACTATACGGCTAGTGGACGAGCTCTCGCGTTCATCGAGGACTTTATTCGCAACGAGGTTCTTCGCGAATACGCCAACACGCATTCCACCGCCACCGTATCGGCCGTTCAGACAACCATATTCCGCAACGAGGCCAGGTTTGTCTTCTTCTCAACTAGCACTCCTTCTTAAGCAGCTTAAGTGTCAACTTTTTTTTTTAAATTTAGAGACATAATCAAAGCATGTGTTAACGCGTCCGACGAGGACGTGCTCTTGTTTGTCGGCTCCGGTGTCACTGGCGCCATTCACAAACTCATAGGCGCCCTAGCTCTCACTGAACCTCCGGTAAGATTTGTTCATTTTTTGTTGATTTTTGTCAACACGTCTGACTTTGTCACTGTTAAGGTTGTTGTTGTGTCGCCTTTTGAACATCATTCTAACTTGATACCGTGGCGCGAAACTTTTGCTGAGGTAACTTTTTTTCTAAATTATTTTTTTTTACAAATTAAAACAACAAAAAAAATCTCGTAGATAATTTTATTCAAATGCATTAAATGAATGAAAAGATAAATTTTTTTATTTTTTTTTTGTTTGGTAAATTATGCTTTGCTGTGTCTCGAAAAAAAAGAGGGAAAAAAATTCATTTTTTTTTATATTTTTTAAAAATGATTCTAGTTCTAGGATAATTTAATGGAATCGGGTATTTGGTTCTATTGATTCTTGGATAATTTAATAGAATTGGGTATTTGGTTTTATTGATTCTTGGATAATTTAATGGAATTGGGTATTTGGTTCTATTAGTTCTTGGATAATTTAATAGAATTGGGTATTTGGTTCTATTAGTTCTTGGATAATTTAATGGAATTGGGTATTTGGTTTTATTGATTCTTGGATAATTTAATAGAATTGGGTATTTGGTTTTATTGATTCTTGGATAATTTAATGGAATTGGGTATTTGGTTCTATTAGTTCTTGGATAATTTAATAGAATTGGGTATTTGGTTCTATTAGTTCTTGGATAATTTAATGGAATTGGGTATTTGGTTTTATTGATTCTTGGATAATTTAATGGAATTGGGTATTTGGTTTTATTGATTCTTGGATAATTTAATGGAATTGGGTATTTGGTTTTATTGATTCTTGGATAATTTAATGGAATTGGGTATTTGGTTTTATTGATTCTTGGATAATTTAATGGAATTGGGTATTTGGTTTTATTGATTCTTGGATAATTTAATGGAATTGGGTATTTGGTTTTATTGATTCTTGGATAATTTAATGGAATTGGGTATTTGGTTTTATTGATTCTTGGATAATTTAATGGAATTGGGTATTTGGTTTTATTGATTCTTGGATAATTTAATGGAATTGGGTATTTGGTTCTATTAGTTCTTGGACAATTTAATGGAATTGGGTTCTAGTTACCACTTGTCAAAATGACGCATCTTAAATCAGAAATGGCAAAAAAATTTTTAGTTTTCAGTTAAGATTTTTCATTTTTCCTTCAAATTTGACATTAGGACTGTCATTGCACAATCTTGCAGAATTTTTAGTCCGTTTTGGTCAGGGAATAGCGAGTTTTGTTGAAATATGAAGGTGATGATGGTTCCAAAGATGGTTCGCTTATTCTTCGCAATGGAATTGTCATTAAGACCTTTTCATTTTTTTTGCCTCTTATTCATTACACTTTCGAACACCTTTCTAAAGCTACTGCAATTAATATTTCATTGCCACGCTGAGCCAAACGATGCCAACAGTAAAGTATGATTCATCATCGATTACTAATTTTTTGTTGACTATTTTTTAAAAGCATTCGACGACATTTAAGCCATATTCTGCTGTATTCTACAGCTACCATTTCGCTCAAATTTCTTCATTTTTAACTCTTGATGTTTTTTATGCTTCTTTGAAATCTTCCCAATATAAGTGAAGAACTTCATAGCCATGTGTTTTGCGACTTGTGTGCAATATTTTACCATTATCTTGTTTATTTGTTTGTTAATCTGTGCCTAGATAAAGTTCCCTCGGTTTAAAAAGCAAACAATTAATAAATTAAAAATTAAAATTAAATGTAAGCTATGAAGGGTTGAGGAAAAAAAGAAGAAATAGTAAAATTGCACAACAGAGTCGGTTATCTGATGTGATATCTTGAATCGAAGCCGGCTCTATATTCTTGCACCAGTTTGACTACTAATGGAACAGAATGACTCAATACTGCTCTCATATATCTTTCACACAACTCAAAGAGTAATTTAAAAAATAATTTAGACAGAGCCTTGACTTTGTTGTTAGAATGAAACAGCAATGAAAATTTAGTACAAAAATTACTGTGCAAATAATGTGCAAAAATGGTTCTAAAAAGAGTACAATATTGTACACATTTGTACAAACGAATTGCAAGCTCTGCAAAAAACTCTGCAATTTATTGCATTTATTAATCAAATGCTTTTTGATGGTGTGCATTATACAGAAACTTGCAGAGTTTTTGCAGAGCTTGGAATTCGTTTGTACAAATTTGTACAATATTGTACTCTTTTTAGAACCATTTTTGCACATTTTTTGTACAGTAATATTTGAACTAAATTTTCACATTGCCAATGAAACTTAGTCCTTTGTTTCAGCAACATGATAAAATTTTGATATAAATTAGAAATGGATAATGGATAAAGAAAAAATGATTCCATGAAAATTTACTTTATTTAAGAATTTATTTATTAGAATATATTTATTATATATTATTAAAAGAATTTTATTTTTTTAACAGAATAACAATCGCAATTTTTGATTGAGGAAAAATGCAAATTTTTACATTAATCTTCCAAAAAAGAAAATTGTAATTGAAGCTCAAATATAATCTTGGTCTCTTTTCAATATAAACACATCTTGATTTTTCTGTTTGACCAAAGAGAGAAAGTTTTCTTTAATTTTTGTTACTAGCTTTTTTCTTTTAACTTTTATCTATTCAAATCTAATTTGATTTATTTATTTATTTGATTTCTGTACCGAGCTAGAGCTTCTTCAGAATAAAGTTTTAAAAAAAAAAAAAAAATAATAATAAAAAAAAAATAGTTAATAAAATAAAATAAAAATAAAGTAAATCACCTAAAAAAAAAAAAATTTAAAGAAAGTTTAAAATACATATATTGAAATAAATTGTTACATGTTTGAGAATTGAAATTGTTTTTTATATTACTGGCAAAAAGGGATCAAATCCCGAGGTGCCATCAGACTTGGTCTCTCAAAATATTTATAAATCATTTCTGTTTGGCACTTTTGTAAATTAAACTTTTTTAAGATGATCTATGCAAATGAGGCCGACAACGGAAGCATTGATTTTGTCGACTTGGAACGAAAATTGAAGCAGTACAAAAACGATAGACGAATTAAAATTGGCTCGTTCACTGCCGCCTCGAATGTGACTGGCATTGTGTGTGATACGGAGCGTTTAACTTGTCTGCTGCATAAATATGGATTTTTGTCATTTTGGGATTATGCCACTGCAGCTCCACATGTCAAAATAGACATGAATCCAAAGATCTCGGCAGACATTGAAATCGATTACGAGTAAGCATTTCGATATTAGAAAAAAATCAACAAAAAAATACTAATTTTATGCAACAAAAATAAATAGAGAACAAGCTTTTAAAGACGCCATATTCTTATCGCCGCACAAATTTGTCGGTGGTCCACAAACACCTGGAATATTGGTTGCCAAAAAAAAGTTATTCAGAAACAAAGTTCCAAATGCTGGCGGCGGTGGAACTGTTGTCTACGTCACCAAAGAAGATCACAAATATTTAAAAGATATAGAAGAACGCGAAGAAGGAGGAACTCCGGCTATTGTCGAATCCATACGTGCTGGTCTTGTTTTTCAATTAAAAAACGCTGTTGGTGTCAACAACATACTAAAACGTGAACACTACTACACCAAGTAATTAATCAAAAAATATATAATTACTACTATTGTAGAATGTAGACTACAATTGTAGGCTACGAATGTAGAATGTAGACTACGATTGTAGGCTACGAATGTAGAATGTAAACTATAATTGTAGGCTACGAATGTAGAATGTAGACTACAATTGTAGGCTACGAATGTAGAATGTAGACTACAATTGTAGGCTACGAATGTAGAATGTAGACTACAATTGTAGGCTACGAATGTAGAATGTAGACTACAATTGTAGGCTACGAATGTAGAATGTAGACTACAATTGTAGCGGTAAATGAAGATAATCAATTTTAAATTTATTTTAATTAAGAAAAGCAATCAAATTTTTGATTAAAATTCCAAATTTGCATTTGCTTGGTAGCTTGAGCGTAGAACGTTTGTCCATATTCTCGTTTTTAATAAAGCACAATCAATCCGGTTACTATTTGCATTCGAATTTTGTTGGCGTTCTGTTGAACGATTTGTTTGGCATTCAGAGTAGATCAGGATGCGCATGTGCCGGTCCATACGCTGCCTATTTGATCGGCATGAGGCCTGAGCTGTCCAAACATTTTGAAGAAATATTGGTCAAAAATGACTCAATTGATCGCTACCTTCTAAAAATTAGCCACGATTTGTCCAAAGCTAAATTGCTAAAGCCCGGTTTTACTCGATTCAACTTGTCGTTTTTTTTCGACGAGAATCGAGTCGATTTTATTCTAAATGCAATTAAGTTTGTGTGCGAACACGGATGGCGATTTTTGACCTTGTACAAATTCAACTTGGAAACCGGTACTTACAGACACAGAAATTTTAAAGAACTGGCCGACCGCAAAAAACTATCCAACATAAACTACAGAGACAATTCATTTAACTTTAAAAAAGAATCGTACAAAAGTGAAGACTCAGACTGTCCTTCATCAGATCAAGTACTGGGATTAAAAATGCTTTTTTTTTTTTCCTAAAGTCTTTTTTTCAAAAGGAAGTTTTGAGAGCAGCTTTTAAAGCTTTGGAATTAACGCAGGTAAATTTTGAGTAATTTAAAATAAATTTAAAATTTTTTTAATCCAATTTATAAAAACAGGAACCGGTTGATATGGCCGACGAAAGACAATTATTCAGCAAAGCAACTTCTAAATTAAGATGGTAATTTTTTTAAATTAAAAAATTAGCAACCTTCTTTTCTTTTTGTCATTCAAAAATTTAATCAGCAATTTTCAGATAAAAGAATTTGATTTTTTTTCTCAAAATTTAAACTAAAAAAAAATAAAAATTGATTCATTTCTAAATGTAAAAACGAAGGCTACAATTATAGATTAATATAGCATATTTTTACATTTGAATATTAAATTAGTTTTCGTAAATCCAAAAGAAGCTTGGAATATTTCAATAAACAATTTAATTGCTACAAAAAGAAAAATATAAGCCTGAAGGAAAAGAGAGTACAAATTTTAAACAATTTATGGTAGTACAGGTAAACAAATAAATAAAAAAGTATTCTAAATACTGTTTTATTTCAGGCTCTTCAACACTTTTATATGTCTGCTGTTTGTTTCTATAATTTGATTTGATAAATATGTTAGAAACCAACTTTAAGTTTAGTTAAAACTGTCTTCCACTATTATTTTTACACTGTTTCACAATTACTGTTTGTTTAGTTTCTTTATTTCATTCTGCAGATGTAGTCACGTTTAATTTTCCTAATTATGTTTTTTCAATTAAGATGAGATTCCACAATAGAGTAAAAATAAAGTTTTTAATTCAAGATAAATTCTTTTATTTCACGGTCTTAACTAAAAAAATCCGGAAATTAGTACACAATACAAAACAGATTATTACAAATAATTAAAACACGGTAATGTGAAATTTTTGTACAAAAAATTAAAAAGTTATAACTTTTTTTTCTAATTTCACAAAAGTGATTCTGCAAACAGTACAATATTGTACAAATTTGTACAAACGGATTCTTAGCTCTGCAAAAACTCTGCAATTTTCTTTAAAATGAAAAAACATTTGATTAAAATATGCAATAAATTGCAGAGTTTTTGAAAATAATTTAGGGAAAAAAAATTTATGAACAGTATTTTGAAAAAATCTTAAATTCAATTTTCCCATTAATTTTTTAGTTTAACCTACTAGCTCAAATATCTAAATAATTCTAATTTTGGACAAAGTAAAGCTTTCAAGTTTTGCTCAATTTTCATGTTGCTTTTTTATATGCAATGAAATAAAATTGTGCATTTGAAATGTTTGAGCAAAAAGAGCAAATTGAAAATGGAAAAAAAAAAATTTACTTTGCCTAATTTTGGCCGGTGGTGAAGTTTTCAGCAAAAACTGTTGCAAAATTTGTTTTATTATATTGAACAGCAGTTTTATTTCAATTATTAGCAATTATTATAAAAAAAAAAATTTAAAAATCTTTATAATTAGAAGGACAGAATGTTAGGTTTTTTTAATTTTTTTCGGATTTTTAAGCTAAAAATTTTCGGGTCAATCTAATTATGTGATCCAATGTTCACAAATTTGGTGAACACTCACTGATCACTGGGTTCGTGATCTCCTCGTGATCACAAAAACACTGTTCACAAAGTTTGTGATCATTTATTTTTAAAAAAATAGACATGAAAATAAAATTTAATAGTTTATTATATTTTGTGATCAATTATAAAATTTAGTGGTCATTTATTCAATTTAGTGATCATTTTAAAAAATGTTATTCAAAAAAATTTATATAAAAAAATTTTAAAAAATTTCAAAAAATGATCTTAATGCATCTTAGACTTGTGTAACTTAACTCCCTTTTCATTTTTACACATTTTTTTACAAATCGGACACTCGATTGGATTTTCATGCTTACTTAAAACACGTTTAATAACTAATTCTGTTTCACCTGAACATTTTGGTTGTGTTAAAGACTCATCTATTTCGACTATTTTTCTTTGTCCGCCTAATGTTAATTTTGACTTTACTAATGAAACCGAACACAATTGTCGAAAAGTTTTAAAAACATTGCCAATCATTTCTTCACATAGTTTTTGGACTCACATGATCTTTTTCTTAATCTTAAGCTTAAATCACTACCATATTTAGAACAATTAACTCTATCACATTGTTTATTGAAAACAACTAAACCAAGATTTCTTAGCTTATCGAATATTTTATAATCCTCTGTTTCTTCTACATTCATTTTATTTAGCAAAATTTTAAATTTTTAATATTTTTTTTAGACTTTTATAGTTGACTCTTTTTTATTTGCTTTTTTTTGTTCATTTTTGATAAAGAATTTTCTTCATGCTTTTTTAGTATAAAAAACTTCGTGATCAGTTGTTAAATTTTGTGATCATGCACTAAGTTTCGTGATCTTGCTTTATATACGATTGATCACAAACTTTGTGAACAGTGTTTTTGTGATCACGAGGAGATCACAAACCCAGTGATCAGTGAGTGTTCACCAAATTTGTGAACATTGGATCACATAATTAGATTGACCCAAATTTTCAAAATTTTCAAATTTTTCAAAATTATCTTTTTATGTTTAAATTTTAAAAAATTTTTTTGCTTTGCTTTAATTTATTTTGCTCCAAACTTCACGGCCGCTAATTTTGTTCTGAAAAATAGAACAATTTTATAGCTGAAGTACGAAAAGATGAAAAATATTTAAAAATTTCATTCATTCAAAGGCTTGACATATTAATCATTCTACCTAATCTTTAAAAAATTCACGATTTAAATAAATATTATTTTTTTTTAAGATTTTTTATCACCTTTGTTTAAGAAATTTTTTTAAAAATAAATAAAAAATTTTGATAATACTCTTTGAAAAACTTGTAGATACACGTTATTTGGGGTTAATTTTTTTGAATAAAAATTTATTCAAGCGGAAAATGATCACAACAAAATTAAAAATAAAGGCATTAATTTTCTGTTTTCAAAAAATAGGTTCTTGTTGTCAAGTGAAGCATATGGAATAATTCATGGCATTAGTTCATTGTACAATGATGAAATAGTAAGCCCCATATTTGTGCCACGCAAATATTCGTTGAGCAGTGATCAATTGAACAAATTGTATGATGTGTTCAAATATGAAAAAATAAAGTCAAATGAAGAAGATGGCGAAGGCTATACTGAGTTTGCTGATCGCTTCTTCTCTAACCCGGACTCGGTTACAATGGCCAAATTGGTGACTAGTAAGAGTGGCCGTTCGACAAGGAGGAAAAGTAAAACAGGCGTAGAGTACTGCGAAGACTGCAACCCAGGCTTTTATGCCGAAGAGGAGGTCAAATTCACCAAAGTTAAAGCCAACGAGTTAAGGAGCTATCCAAATTTGAAGGAAGCTGACTTTAGCAAGACTGATACTTATCATGATTTCACCAGACAAAATAGTTATGCAAAATACTATGACAAACGAGCTAATGAGTCCGAAGAATTGAAAAAAAAACACCACAGCACATCAAAGTCGGGCTCGTATAAAACAGAAATTGATTTCGATTTGAGCAAACTTTCCAATGGAAACTTGAAAGAAATAGCCGATCATTTGGATGAACAGTCAGTAAGACGCTTCAAAGAAATGCTCAAGAGTAGATTTGCTAAAAGAGTAAATGTTTGACAAAACAATTTTTTAAGCAGTTATTTATGACATATAAAAATATTTACTTATATCGTAGTTTGCATTTGTAATTCTTATTATTTATTATTTTCTTAAATTATTAATAAATATTGACAAAATTTTTATTGACACTATTTTTTTATCGAAATTAAAACTGCAAAGTTCCTTGATCAAATTAAAAATATTTCAAAATCTTTGTCTTAACAAGGACAGTAGGTGGATTTTGAAAGATTTTAGATAGTCAAATAAAGCAGTAGTTCTTTTCTCATGATTATCATTTTAATGAGCTTAAGTGAACGGATTGTTTGATATTGTTTACATGAGATGATTGCTTGTTTTATTTTTAACTATCAGGTATAAAATATATTGAGAGCGGTTTTAGAAAAAACTTCATTTTATTTTATTTATCAAGTAAAACAAAAATCTTTCCATCATAAGATCTTTTACAAAAATTTACTATCATAAGAAATAAGACAAAATTACAATTTTTATTTTTAAATAATAAAGTATGTTGTAAAAGTTTAGAAATTTCTTTTTATATTTTCTTAATTAATAAACCATTATTAGGCAAAACAAGTCTTTTAATAATGTTTAATATTTATTTTTTAAAATTATCAAAATTATTATTAGAATAAGTTTTTTCGTCAATTTTTAAATGAAAAAATCTCATTCAAGATTAAATTTTTTGCTTAATTATTTAATGCAATGTATAAGATTATATGCTTGCTTTTTAAATTTTTAAAAAATTAACTTATTAAAAATGTATGACGAAAAAATGCATATCCGCCATTGCATGTTATTCAAGTTTAACGTAGGAAAAAATGCGACGGAGGCTACCAAATCAATTTTTTTGGCATAAAGAGTTTACGCTCTGACTGTTCGTACTTGTCAAAATTGGTTCTTTCTTGATTTAAAGTTTGCGATTTCGACCTCAATGACAAAGCACGTGTTGGGAGAACCGTCGAAGCTGATGACGCGTATTTGGAAGAGCTGCTTGAGAAAGATCCGAGGCGATGGACCAGACAGCTTGCTAAAGAGATGTCTGTAACAAATGGCACCGTTTGGAATATATTAAAAGCATTAGGGAAGATTCAAAAGGCCGGTAAATGGGTCCCACACAAATTCTCAGAAATCAATATCTCACCCAGCTTATTCAACAGACTTGGCTCCTTCAGATTACCATTTGTTCCGATCCATGCAGAACTTCCTCAGTAAAAAAAGTTACTCAGACTTGGAAGAAATCAAAAAAGTCATCAGTCAATATTTCATCTCAAAACAACCCAGCTTCTACGAGTGAGGGATCAAAATAATGCCAGAAAGGTGGGAGATGTGTATTTCTAGCAAAAGAAATTATTTTAGTGTCTAATAATATTTTATTTTATTTTTAATAAAGTCTCGAAAAAAACGAAAAAACATATTAAACAATCTAATAATTAAGTTTTAAAATTTTAAATGATCCTTTTGATCTTAAAATTTGATCTGAAGCTTCAATTTTACCTTTTTTTAATTCAAAATTCGAATTGAACTCAGATTCAAAAAGAAACCTAAAATTTCAGATAAAATCAACTAACTATTTAACAAAATTAAAATTTAAGTATTTGAATATTTAGTTTGTTATGATATTATTACTTCGAGTTAATCGGAACTTTTATAAATGAACTCATCTTTAAATCATATGATTAATACACTATTGATAAATATTAAAGCTAAATTAAATGAAAAAATTAATACAAAAATTTTTTAACTAGAAAAAAAATTAGTAGATTAAAAATTGATGTCCTGATTATGATTATGAATTAATTGTTTTCGTAAGAAACTATTCATCAATCCACTAAACAACAATAAGCTTGATTCTGCGTCGAAAAAGTTTAATTATCGTTGGCGAATTTAATTTAAATTATTAAATTTTATATTCGGACTAAATTAATAAGTTAAGAGAAAACGAGGCCGCCCTTCTATGCATCCAAAAAATCAAGTTTATTTTTATTTTATCTTTTCTTTTACTTTATTTTTTTTATCTTTTAATAAATAAAGTAGAGGTCAATTAAAAAAGTAGAGGTCTTTTAAAAATAGAGGTCAATGTTTTAAAATTGTGGTCAGTTTAATCACTGCATTTTGCAGATGATCTAATCCCATTTATTTATAAAAAGAAGTGATAAAAAAGAAATTAACAAATACTTAAAGGAAGTTAAGCTGTGGCTCTGTAAAAGGAAGATGAAGATTTGCCATAATAAATCTAGTTTCATTTTTTCTAAAACTATAATCGGCCTTATCGACTTTTAACTTAATTTATTTTAGGACGTGATTCCTTACACAAAAATAAAAAATTTTTTAGTGATTAATTTTGACGAGAGACTTTGCTTTGCTAAAAAAATTAAAGGTATTAAAAAAAAATCATTAGCAGGCTTAAAGTAGTCAAAATCTTGTTTGGCGAAAATTGGAAACTAAAAACCTCTTTACTCTCTAGCTTATATAAAGCACTTGTTACAATACAAAAAAATAATCATATTTTGTTCATATTTTTTTTAATTTGTGGATGAGATTAATCACGTTCTGTTTACCAAGCGTACCAATTAAGAAATGGAACAGTGCGGCTGATGATACGGTTTTAGGTCTCGACCATTAGGGCCGTGTTGTTTTTTAAATACCCCCTGTAAGTCAGGCAGGCTTGCCAAGCTACAGTTAAGCTTGAAATTTCCCTATTTTGTCAATGAAACTTTGCCTAGATTTAATTTTTAGCTCTCATACTTTAGCTCATTGGCACAAGTTATTCAGCATCATTTTTTGTTAAGTCATTCATATAAATTTAAATCTCCATAGCTTGTTTCGTCTATATTAATAAAGTTAAAATTAGCTTGATTAGCAAAATGAACTGGTCAATAATCATTTTCCAATCATATAGAACTCTAAAAATATCTGACTTGTCTTGGATGCTGGATAAGCATAATAAGGCATCTTGAAGTTGATGATCAATTCAAAAAGTTTATCTTTAGATATTAAAATAAATCTTTGATTTAATTAAAATAATTTTAATGTAACTAACATGATTGACATTTTATGTAGATTTAAAAACTAAAAAAAAATTTGAAAAAAAATTTTCTCAATCCATTGATAAAATCGATTTTAAATTTACTTTAGTGATTTTTTGTAAAGTTTATTTTCATTTTGTAACTTATTTGGAATTTATTATTTGAATTTCTTTTTTAAATTTAATTTTGAATACTAGATACAAATACTTTTGAAATAAATAAATTTTATCAATGGATTAAAAAAATGTTTTTTCACAATTTTTTTTAGTTTTTAAATCTACATAACATGATAATCATGTTACATTAAAATAATTTAAATTAAATCAAAGATTCATTTTAATATCTAAAGATAAACTTTTTGAATTGAAATGATATTTTGAATTGATCATCAACTTCAAATGCCCATAAAAAAGGGTTAAGTAATCGATAACTTGCTTATAATGAAAACAAATATTTTGAAAAAAGATGTAAAAAATACAATTCTAAATAACCTGGAAAAAAATTTTATAATTTTCTTAGTTATTTTGTTATGTGAAAAAAAAATATTAATAGTTAGTCATTTTAGAGTTGATCAAAACTCAAAATTAACTTTAAATTTTTCAAAATTATTTTGTGCACTATTTTCATGTGTCTTTTTGGTATTGTGCACTTTTTTTCTAATTGAATTGAATTTCAAGTACTATACAAAATTATGGTCTAAATTCATCTCTTATTCTTAAGTTATGAGTTTATATGATAGAAAGGATAAAAAATTATATAAAGTATGGCTTAGGCTAACACAATGTTTTAGCTTTAAAATACCCATAAACTGTTTATCTAAATTTATAGTAAAATTTAATTAAGCAAAAAATAATTTGATTAAAGCAAATGTTCATTTTATCTAAAAGCAAAAGCAAAATTGTTTAAGAATTGTATCATCGATGCAAAATGGCTGATTTTCATAGGCACTCAAACGAACTGTTTCACTGCTAAATTCAAATTTTTTGTCCACATATTTAACAAAACTCTCAAACCAAGCATCACCAGGCTGCAACACATAAACAATTCGATACAAAAACTCATTAATTTTGTTTGCTTTTTGAATTTGGATTAGTTTTTCAAATTTATAATTTTTGCATTTTGATCTAATCGTTTTTGTCTTTGAAACAACATGATCAAGAACGAATTCAGACATCATTTTAAAACTAAATTTTGTTTCTGATTTTAACAATGTCTCATCTATGTCAGTGTATTTTACACACGGACAAAATTTTTCAGGAATATAGGCTTCATCACACGATCTATTAATATGAACATTTTCAAAAAGAGACATTCCGCGTCTTTCTCTTTGATTAATTGAATTGTTAGTAAATTCATTTTCGTAGCCAGTTGTTGTTCCGTGGTTATTTAAAAATAAAAATTGTCTAAGTGTTTGATAAACGTCAAAAAAAGAAATTAGTTTTTGTTTATTTTTTTTTAAATTTTCATGATGAACGCTATTTTTCATTTTATTGGGAATTTTGATGCTCAAAAATGGCAGAAATTTTTCCATTCTGCCCATTTCTGTCTGATATGAATAAGAAACAAGCTTATTTCCATGATCGGTGAAAAATATAAACAAAGTATCATCTAGAACAAGCTGTTTAAGAAAGTCTGTTAGGTGTTGGTCCAATTTTTTGGGTACTGCTAAAAAATCATGAGTATACTCGGTTAAATAGTTAAGGCTAAAAAAGGGAATTTTTGTACTACTGTTTTTGATAGCTGTGAGAAAATTTTTAATCATATCGAACCAAGTAAAGTATGTTGGATAGTTAAAATGACATTTATACGGTCCACTTCTTGTTGCATAATACTTTAACCAGAACGGTCTGCCGTATAAATCGGTTGGCCATTGTCTAAAGCCTTTCTTCAAGTAGTTGAATATTGAAATCGATGGAAGATCTTCTTGGAACATGGTCAGATATCCGTATTTTTCGTAATCATACCATATAAACGGTATGTGATCATGAAATGTTGAATATTTATTTCTGAATTCAATTATTTCACTTTTTAAATAATCATTTATATTCTCTGAAGTTACAGCTGACAGCATGGCTAATAAATTCGGAAACGTGCTGCCACCTAGTGAATTAAAATGATCAAAAATTACATTATTATCAAGTGACGACAAATACTCCAAAGTCAATGGCAATATTCGTTTGAAATGCTTGGCAGATACAGAATCAATTCCGATTATCAAAACATTCATTTTGGTTTGCTTTACGTAGTCTAGATTTGGCAATTTATGAACTGAACTTTGATTTGGTGTTATATACTTTTTCCTGTCTCTTATCAGCTGGCTCATGTCTTCTGGATACACCGTTAGAACTTGGTCAAATATTTTTGAATTATTTAATTTGTTTTCACAGATTAAATAGAAAAAGCCATATGTTGATAATTTAATTTCACTTGAATTAAAGTAATAAACTGGCTTGATTAATTGGATCTTTTTATTTTGTTCCGATTCGTTTATTTTCTTATCAAATTTATGAGCATAGCATTGAGTGTGATTTTTACTTGTATTGGTTAAATCGGACAAAAGATCAAAGTCCAATTTTATTCTAAATTTTTCTTGTGAAATTACTTTCTGAAAAGTCAAGTCTATTTGGCAAGAGTTGAACGCCTTTTCTAATTTTCTTCGAGCTGAAGACAAATATTTGCTTGTTAAGTTATCATCAGGCTTGTAAACAAGATCATGAAACAAACATTTTGAGTTTATTAAAGTGTCTTTTTGTGCAACATTATTATCTTTTGTATATATGTTAAAATCGTTTAAGAAAAATATGCTTTTAAAAATATAAATGAGTATGATAAAATTAAGAAAAACAAAGAATTTAAATTTAAGTTTCATTTAGCTAAATCTAAAAAAAAATTATAAAAAAAAATAATAAAAAAAAATAATAAAAAAATAAATAATAAAACAAAAACATTATCTAATTTTCCTTTAAATTACCCGAACAATAATAAAATAATAAAATACTCTTCTAGCCTAAATATATGAAACTGCTATATCTAATACCTCAGGAAATTTAATAACAAATTATAAATAATAATTTTGTTAATTTTAGATATTTTAATAGTTTAAATCAAGTATTTCTTTGGAGGAAAATTTGAATTGATGTTTTTCTTAAATAAAAAAATTTTATAAATTTTAAATTATTGAAAAACTAGAAATAAAACTTTCATTTTTTAATTGTTTGCTTTAAAGTAATTTGAAAAATTATTTGAAAAATTGTAACACAATTCTTAAGTCTGACTGTGAGAATGCTGAAAGCAACAATTTAATCTAACAAAAAAACCAAGCGAGATGCCACTGCTTCAAATACCACAAATGAATTTCGAGGCTCCAACATAGAGACAGCTTTTTTTTCAACAAAATCGCTAGCATATTAAACTCGCTGCCGAATAAATTAGTTAAAGTCCCCAATGTTAACAGCATTGATTGGTGGATGAGCAGCAATCAACCACATCAGCTTGTTAGAACAGTCGCTGGCTAGCCAGATACAGTCGAAACTACTACTCCTACTAAAAATTAAAATATGTTTTTTTAATAATTATATAATTTTGGATGTTAAATAAATTTTAATCGATTATTTCCTAACTAATTAATGATTAAATCAATCAGTTTTCATGGATAAAATATTGTCATATTTGTGATTGTCAAGAAGATTCAAGAAGTTTTTATCATTTTTTTAAATTGAAAAAATTAAGGTTAAAAAAACTCAAAACACTTCTTTAAATTTTAATTTGTTTCCTATTAGGTACAATTTGAAAATTATTTTTCCCTAAAAATAATAAAAAAAAATTTTATTTGAAGAAAAATAATGACAATTTAAAAACGAAAATAAGGAAAAAAAAGAAGTTTCAAATTTAAAAGTAAGGAAAACAAAAATTAATTATTAAAAACTAATAATTTTTTTTTAAAAAAAAATATGTTTTTTATTTAAATTATTTTAAAATTTTAATTTGTTTTCCATTAGTTACAATTTGAAATTTATTTTTTCCTAAGAATAATCAAAAAGAATTTTATTTGGAGAAAAAAATTGATAATTTTAATTTCTTGAAATCATACATCACTGATTTTTGATTTAATTGTGCAATTTATTTTGTTTTTTGAAAAGCATTGATTCTTAATAGTAGTTTTTCGGAAAAAAAAGATATTTCGTTATATAATATAAAAAAGAGTATAAATATTTTATTAGCAAAAATATTTAAAATAAAGTCGAGTCAACTATTGTTTAATGTTCCTTCAATAGTAATTGTAAGTCTTTTAATAGCTGGACCTTCTGTATCGTCTTTGTATTTATTAATAAATTAACTTATCTAATTAGAAAGCTTAAATTTTCATGTTTTTTTTATTTTAAAATTACATGTTTTTTACCATTTTTTAACAAGGTGGTTCAATATCGTTATTTGAGCTAATTTTATTTTATTTTTAATTTTAATTTTTATTTACTTCAAATAAGATTTATTTGCTGATAAAATGAAATATTTGCTGATATACCACCCTATAAAAATATACAATAACATGTTTTTTTTTTATTAAATTTAATCTATTGAATAATTATTAATTAAAAAAAAACAACATTATCAAATTGAATCCCTCAAAAAAGGAAATTATGAAAGTTGTTACTTTATTTTTATTAAAATAAAAATTCTAGGAAATATTTTTAAAATTTAAAAAATGTGAGTTTAGTCGGTTTTGTGAAGATAAAAAAACAAAATGATAAGAAATCAAATAAAATTTTTACTACAAGTTCAAAATTAGTTCTGTAAATGCAACATGTAACAACATTCACAGTTGAATCAACTGTCAAAGTTTACTAAACTGTAAAAATTTAGCAGAAATTAAATTTCAATAAATTTTAGCTTAGTGAAATTTGCAGGAATTTTGCCCATCATTTGAAGACTATGACAGTCTTAAAGTTTAAAATTAGTTCCGTGATTGCGACATGGTGCAAAATACTGCAAAAAAGTGCAACATACTTTGTTGCACCTTTTTTTTATCTAAAATAAATTTTTACTTTCTTTTTTTTAGAAAATCAAATCAACAATCAATTAAAATCTTGTTGATGTTTTGTTTTTTATCTATTTTTTTGAATAAGAAAAAATATTTTATGTAAAAATGGTGCAACAAAGTATGTTGCACTTTTTTGCAGTATTTTTTAAAAAATATTTTATTTAAATAAATTTTAATTTATCAAAATAGGAAGAATTATTGTTTTGTTTGTATATGAATTTCACAATACCGCAATATTCAAAGTTGCATCAAATATCAAGGTCTGCTAAATTTGCAGAGTTTAGCATAAATTGGATTTAAATATATTCGAGCGTAGTACATTTTGCAGAGATTTGGCACATCATAAGCAGACTTTGACAGTTGGTACAACTTTGAATGTTGCACCATGTCGCAATCATGGAACTAATTTTAAACTTTTAGAAAAAAAATTATTCAAATTTTTATCATTTTGTTCTATTCTTTTGTACCGAACTTCACAAAACCCAAAACTTCCAATACAAAAATAAAAAAATTTTCTAAATATTGTTCTAAATGTCAAAAACTTGTTCTGTAAATGAAACAAAGTTAAACAACTGTTGTTTCACCTTCCACGGAAGTCTGCAAAATTGCACTCTATTTAAAAGTATTAAAATTAAGACGGAATTAATTTGCACAGATTTTGCAGGGAATAATGTAAATGGACTCATTCTATTACTGGAACGGGCTCATAATTATTTTGGACTCAATAGTAAATTAATTGTGGCATATATAATTACTACTTTGGACTCGTTTTTTAATTATTTTTGGCCTCTAAAATTACTAAATAAGAGTAAGGAAACGATAACAATTTTTATTTTAATATTTATTTATTTTTAAATGAAATAAAAAAAATAAAATTTCAATAATAATTTTATTAAGCAAGTAAAGAATTATTTGAGTAAAATAAAAAAAATTATATTTTGAAAAAAGTAAAATAATAAAGCAATTTATAAACAAAGTAAAAAGAAATTTTTGAGTTAAATTGAGAAGATAATGAAATAACTATTTAGCAGTTTTCTTAGGTCTACCTCTCTGTCTTTTAACTTCTTGTGTAACTGAATGACTTGAAGACTGTGCAGTTGATTTAATCAAGTTGTTTACTTTGCTTCTTGTTTGTCTTGTTTCATCATGTACTTCAAATATTTCATCAACAGTCTCGGTCAATCTATTTCTTTTGTTTACACTTTCAACAGGAGAAGCTAATCTTTTTTGTGAAGTTGTTATTGATAGAACTGTAGTTAATCTATCATCTGGTTGCATTGGTTACTTTCTTCATCATCTGCTTCAGATTCATCAGATTCATATTGTTGAATTGATCTTAAATTTAACTCACTATCTTGTAATTCTGTCATGTTAGGGTCATATTTTAATTGTGTATGGAAAATAGAGATATGGAAAAATAATTTTTTTTCTTATATAGCATTTTGAATCAATAATCTGGTCCACTTTAATTAATTTGTGTATATTATATCAGTAATTAATAAGTTCATTTAAGTAATAATTGAGACCGAAAATGAGTTGAGGACATGAATAGTAATCATTTATTCGGAAAAATAAATCTACTCTTTTGAATAATGAAGACAACAATAAAATTTTTCAAAAAAATAAAAATTTAAATCATTCATTTCACCTTGGTATCTTTATAAATCTTCAAAGAAATGAAAAGTATCTCTCTCCATTGCTGAGTCCTAGATGGAAAACCCTGCTTCTAGGTATCAGCAATGGGAAAAGTCAAAGTGCTAAAAGTCACAAGTTAAGTTAAGCCCAAGTCGCTGACTTTAATTTTCAATTTATTTTTCAATGCATGGAATAGAATTGGTTGAAAAAAGCAACAATTTTTATGAGACAAAAAACCAAGGAAGATGTCACTGCTTCAAATATCACAAATAAATTTCGAGGCTCCAACATAGAGATAGCTTTTTTTTCAACAGAACCGCTAACATATGGAACTCGCTGCCAAATCAATTAGTTGAAACCTTTTTCAAAGTTCAAAAGGGACATTCTTTGTTTTTTTCTTTCTAAAAAAAAAAGTCTTTTTATTAATTTTAATTAAAAAAATTGCTAATTTTTTCACATTTTAATCTATATTTATTAAAACAACTGAAAAATAACAACTAATATTAATTTTTTTATAAATTTATTTAATTTTGAATTGAAAAAAAATGAATTTTCTTTTAATAAATATAAAACCATTGTCTTTTTGATTAAGCTTTTAATGTTAAATTCTGACTTCTAAATATATGGCAACACCTTAGACCAGCAATCACAATAAAGCCGAATCTACTGTTATGATATTGTAATACAAGCAACGTCTTCTGGTCATTGCCAAATACTGCTTATTTAAATTATTTAAATTAAATCAAAGATTTATTTTAATATCTTAAAATAAACCTTTCTGAATTGAAATGATATTTTGAATTGATCATCAACTTCAAGATGCCCATAAAAAAGGGTTAAGTAATCGATAACTTGCTTAAAATAAAAACAAATATTTTGAAAAAAGATGTGAAAAATACAATTCTAAATAACTTGGAAAAAGATTTTATAATTTTCTTAGTTATTTTATTATGTGAAAAAAATATTAATAGTTAGTCATTTCAGAGTTGATCAAAACTCAAAATTAACTTTAAATTTTTCAAAATTATTTTGTGCACTATTTTCATGTGTCTTTTTGGTATTGTGCACTTTTTTTCTAATTGAATTGAATTTCAAGTACTATACAAAATTATGGTCTAAATTCATCTCTTATTCTTAAGTTATGAGTTTATATGATAGAAAGGATAAAAAATTATATAAAGTATGGCTTAGGCTAACACAATGTTTTAGCTTTAAAATACCCTTAAACTGTTTATCTAAAAATTATAGTAAAATTTAATTAAGCAAAAAATAATTTGATTAAAGCAAATGTTCATTTTATCTAAAAGCAAAAGCAAAATTGTTTAAGAATTGTATCATCGATGCAAAATGGCTGATTTTCATAGGCACTCAAACGAACTGTTTCACTGCTAAATTCAAATTTTTTGTCCACATATTTAACAAAACTCTCAAACCAAGCATCACCAGGCTGCAACACATAAACAATTCGATACAAAAACTCATTAATTTTGTTTGCTTTTTGAATTTGGATTAGTTTTTCAAATTTATAATTTTTGCATTTTGATCTAATCATTTTGGTCTTTGAAACAACATGATCAAGAACGAATTCAGACATCATTTTAAAACTAAATTTTGTTTCTGATTTTAACAATGTCTCATCAATGTCAGTGTATTTTACACACGGACAAAATTTTTCAGGAATATAAGCTTCATCACACGATCTATTTATATGAACATTTTCAAATAGAGACATTCCGCGTCTTTCTCTTTGATTAATTGAATTGTTAGTAAATTCATTTTCGTAGCCAGTTGTTGTTCCGTGATTATTTAAAAATAAAAATTGTCTAAGTGTTTGATAAATGTCAAAAAAAGAAATTAGTTTTTGTTTATTTTTTTTTAAATTTTCATGATGAACGCTATTTTTCATTTTATTTGGAATTTTGATGCTCAAAAATGGCAGAAATTTTTCTATTCTGCCCATTTCGGTCTGATATGAATAAGAAACAAGCTTATTTCCATGATCGGTGAAAAATATAAACAAAGTATCATCTAGAACAAGCTGTTTAAGAAAGTCTGTTAGGTGTTGGTCCAATTTTTTGGGTAATGCTAAAAAATCATGAGTATACTCGGTTAAATAGTTAAGGCTAAAAAAGGGAATTTTTGTACTACTGTTTTTGATAGCTGAGAGAAAATTTTTAATCATATCGAACCAAGTTAAGTATGTTGGATAGTTAAAATGACATTTATACGGTCCACTTCTTGTTGCATAATACTTTAACCAGAACGGTCTACCGTATAAATCGGTCGGCCATTGTCTAAAGCCTTTTTTCAAGTAGTTGAACATTGAAATCGATGGATAATCTTGTTGGAACATTGTCACATATCCGTATTTTTCGTAATCATACCATATAAACGGTATGTGATCGTGAAATGTTGAATATTTTTTTCTGAATTCAATTATTTCACTTTTTAAATAATCATTTATATTCTCTGAAGTTACAGCTGACAGCATGGCTAATAAATTGGGAAACGTGCTGCCACCTAGTGAATTAAAGTGATCAAAAATTACATTATTATCAAGTGACGACAAATACTCCAAAGTCAATGGCAATATTCGTTTGAAATGCTTGGCAGATACAGAATCAATTCCGATTATCAAAACATTCATTTTGTTTTGCTTAACATAGTCTAGATTTGGCAATTTATGAACTGAACTTTGATTTGGTGTTATATACTTTTTCCTGTCTCTTATCAGCTGGCTCATGTCTTCTGGATACACCGTTAGAACTTGGTCAAATATTTTTGAATTATTTAATTTGTTTTCACAGATTAAATAGAAAAAGCCATATGTTGATAATTTAATTTCACTTGAATTAAAGTAATAAACTGGCTTGATTATTTGGATCTTTTTTTTTTGTTCCGATTCGTTTATTTTCTTATCAAATTTATGAGCATAGCATTGAGTGTGATTTTTACTTGTCTTGGTTAAATCGGACAAAAGATCAAAGTCCAATTTTATTTTAAATTTCTTTTGTGAAATCACTTTCTGAAAAGTCAAGTCCATTTGGCAAGAGTTGAACCTCTTTTCTAATTTTCTTCGAGCTGAAGACAAATATTTGCTTGTTAAGTTATCATCAGGCTTGTAAACAAGATCATGAAACAAACATTTTGAGTTTATTAAAGTGTCTTTTTGTGCAACATTATTATCTTTTGTATATTTGTTAAAATCGTTTAAGAAAAATATGCTTTTAAAAATATAAATGAGTATGATAAAATTAAGAAAAACAAAGAATTTAAATTTAAGTTTCATTTAGCTAAATCTAAAAAAGAATTATAAAAAAAAATAAAAAAAAAAAATAATAAAAAAAATAATAAAAAAATAAATAATAAAACAAAAACATTATCTAATTTTCCTTTAAATTACCCGAACAATAATAAAATAATAAAATACTCTTCTAGCCTAAATATATGAAACTGCTATATCTAATACCTCAGGAAATTTAATAACAAATTATAAATAATAATTTTGTTAATTTTAGATATTTTAATAGTTTAAATCAAGTTTTTCTTAAGAGGAAAATTTGAATTGATGTTTGTCTTAAATAAAAAATTTTTTTATAAATTTTAAATTATTGAAAAACTAGAAATAAAACTTTCATTTTTAAATTGTTTGCTTTAAAGTAATTTTAAAAATTATTTGAAATTTGAAACACAATTCTTAAGTGTGACTGTGAGAATGCTGAAAGCAACAATTTAATCTAACAAAATAACCAAACGAGATGCCACTGCTTCAAATACCACATATGAATTTCGAGGCTCCAACATAGAGACAGCTTTTTTTTCAACAAAATCGCTAGCATATTAAACTCGCTGCCGAATAAATTAGTTAAAGTCCCCAATGTAAACAGCATTGATTGATGGATGAGCAGCAATCAACCACATCAGCTTGTTAGAACAGTCGCTGGCTAGCCAACAACAGTCGAAACTACTACTCCTACTAAAAATTAAAATATGTTTTTTTAATAATTATATAATTTTGGATGTTAAATAAATTTTAATCGATTATTTCCTAACTAATTAAAGATTAAATCAATCAGTTTTCATGGATAAAATATTGTCTAATTTGTGACTCTCAAGAAGATTCAAGAAGTTTTTATCATTTTTTTAAATTGATAAAAATTAAGGTTAAAAAAGCACAAAACACTTCTATAAATTTTAATTTGTTTCCCATTAGGTACTATTTGAAAATTATTTTTCTCTAAAAATAATCAAAAAAAATTTTATTTGAAGAAAAAAATTGATAATTTTAATTTCTTGAAATCATACAACACTGATTTTTGATTTAATTGAGCAATTTATTTTGTTTTTTGAAAAGCATTGATTCTTAATAGTGGTTTTTCGGAAAAAAAGATATTTCTTCATATAATATAAAAAAGAGTATAAATATTTTATTAGCAAAAATATTTAAAATATTAGCAAATAAATTTTATTTTTTACAGCAAATTACTTTATCTATCAGCAAATAATATTATCTTATCGGCAGATAATATTATTTTATCAGCAAACGATATTATTTTATCATCAAAAATTAAAAATTTGTCATTAAAAAATTCGAAATTATGAGCAAAAAAATAATGAAATTTTATCAAAATAAAAAATTCATCAATTTAATTTTATTATTTTATTTACTATTATTATTACTAAAAGTTATAAGTCACATGGACAAAATAGAAAAGATGTAAGACAAAAAAAATATGTTTAAAAAAAGTTCTAAAAATAAAATAAATTCATGATTTTCTAAATTTAAACAAATTTAAATAATAAGTATTTTTAATGCTAACGCTTTATTTTCCTACTCGATTATCTTATAATTTTAAAATTACAAGTCGAGTCAACTCTTGTTTAATGTTCCTTCAATAGTAATTGTAAGTCTTTTAATAGCTGGACCTTCTGTATCGTCTTTGTATTTATTAATAAATGAACTTATCGTATTAGAAAGCTTAAATTTTCATGTTTTTTACCGTTTTTAAACAAGGTGGTTCAGTATCGTTATTTTCAAGAGCTAATTTTATTTGATTTGGTTTTCTATGGCAAATTTTATTTTATTCTCCATTACTCTTCTATTTCGATTGATTTTTCATCAGAAAAGCTTTTGGCATAAGTGAATAGTTTAGCTTTACCGCGCGATCTTTCATGGTCGAGTCAATTCAGGAGTGTCGTCCTCTTCACTTGAAGAAGTCACTTAACGCTACTACACGAGCATCAATTTTTAACTTATTGTTAATTTGTTGCAATTTAATTTTTATTTTTATTTGCTGATAAAAATTAAATAATATTGGCTGATAATTTTCAATTTATTTGCTGATGAAAAAAATACCACCCTATAAAAAAATAAAAAACATGTTTTTTTTATTAAATTTTATTATTTTTATTAAAATAAAAATTCTAGGAAATATTTTTAAAAATTTAAAAAATGTGAGTTTAGATAAAAATCCAAAATGATAAGAAATCAAATAAAATTTTTACTACAAGTTCAAAATTAGTTCTGTAAATGCAACATGTAACAATATTCACAGTTGAATCAACTGTCAAAGTTTACTAAACTGTAAAAATTTAGCAAAAATTAAATTTCAATAAATTTTAGCTTAGTGCAATTTGCAGAAATTTTGCCCATCATTTGAAGACTATGACAGTTAATGAAAATATGAATGTTGTACCATGTTGCATTCGTATAATTCTGAACTTATAGAAAAAAATTATTCTATTTAATAATGTTGTTCTATTCTATTGTACTGAATTTCACAGAACCGTTTTGTATTATTTAATTAACACTCAAAGGACCGGCTATTTTTGTTAAAAAATTTGTTTAAATGTTACATTAGTTCCAAAAAAGTCTGTAACATGAAAAAGACTAAATTTAAAAGACTATTTTCAAAGTTTTAAAATAAATATTAAAACATGTATATATGATTGATAGTTAATTAAAAAATTAAATTTGAATTTTTGAAAAAGTGTCAAAATGACACCGCCGGTCCTTTGAGTGTTAAATTTCAATCTCTCTTCAATGAGAGGTGAATTTTACTTATATGAAATAGTATATTTAACGAAAACTAACGTTTAATGAGACAAATTTACTTCTATTCACATAAAATTGAGCAAATTTGTAATATTTTGGGTAGAATTTTGCAAAAATGTAAAATGCACGATACCGTGGCATTGTGAAATTTCATACAAAATGATAAAAAGAACAGAAAAAAATGTAAAAAAATTGAAGAACTTTTTTTCTTAAAGTTTAAAATTAGTTCCGTGATTGCGACATGGTGCAATATTCGGTATTGTGAAATTCAATTACAAACAAAACAAAAATTCAATTTCTGCTAAACTCTGCAAATTTAGCAGACCTTGATATTTGATGCATTTTTGAATATTGCGGTATTGTGAAATTCAAATACAAACAAAACAAAAATTCTTCCTACTTTGATAAATTAAAATTTACTAAAATAAAATATTTTTTAAAAAAATCTGCAAAAAAGTGCAACATACTTTGTTGAACCTTTATTTTATCTAAAATAAATTTTTACTTTCTTTTTTTTAGGAAATCAAATTAGTCAAATCAATACATTAATCAATTAAAATCTTGTTAATGTTTTGTTTTTTATCTATTTTTTTGAATAAGAAAAAATATTTTATGTAAAAAAGGTTCAACAAAGTATGTTGCACTTTTTTACAGTATTTTTTAAAAAATATTTTTATAAATATATTTTAATTTATCAAAATAGGAAGAATATTTGTTTTGTTTGTATTTGAATTTCACAATACCGCAATATTCAAAAATGCATCAAATATCAAGGTCTGCTAAATTTGCAGAGTTTAGCAGAAATTGGATTTAAATATATTCGAGCGTAGTACATTTTGCAGAGATTTGGCACATCATAAGCAGACTTTGACAGTTGGTACAACTTTGAATGTTGCACCATGTCGCAATCATGGAACTAATTTTAAACTTTTAGAAAAAAAAATATTCAAATTTTTATCATTTTGTTTTATCCTTTTGTACCGAACTTCACAAAAACCAAAACTTCCAATACAAAAATAAAAAAATTTTCTAAATATTGTTCTAAATGTCAAAAACTTGTTCTGTAAATGAAACAAAGTTAAACAACTGTTGTTTCACCTTCCACGGAAGTCTGCAAAATTGCACTCTATTTAAAAGTATTAAAAATAAGACGGAATTTATTTGCACAGATTTTGCAGGGAATAATTTAAATGGGCTCATTCTATTACTGAAACGGGCTCATAATTATTTTGGACTCAATAGTTAATTAATTATGGCATATATAATTACTACTTTGGACTCATTTATTAATTATTTTTGGCCTCTAAAATTACTAAATAAGAGTTACGAAATTTCTTAAACGATAACAATTTTTATTTTAATATTTATTTATTTTTAAATGAAATAAAAAATATAAAATTTCAATAATAATTTTATTAAGCAAGTAAAGAATTATTTGAGTAAAATTAAAAAAATTTATATTTTGAAAAAAGTAAAATAATAAAGCCATTTATAGACAAAGTAAAAAGAAATTTTTGAGTAAAATTGAGAAGTTTTCTTAGGTCTACCTCTCTGTCTTTTAACTTATTGTGTAGCTGAATGACTTGAAGACTGTACAGTTGATTTAATCAAGTTGTTTGCTTTGCTTCTTGTTTGTCTTGTTTCATCATGTACTTCCAATATTTCATCAACAGTCTCGGTCATTCTATTTCTTTTGTTTACACTTTCAACATGAGAAGCTAATCATTTTTGTGAAGTTGTTATTGATAGAACTGTAGTTAATTTATCATCTGGTTGCATTGGTTACTTTCTTGATCATCTGCTTCAGATTCATCAGATTCATATTGTTGAATTGATCTTAAATTTAACTCACTATCTTGTAATTCTGTCATGTTAGGGTCATATTTTAATTGTGTATGGAAAATAGAGATATGGAAAAATAATTTTTTTTCTTATATAGCATTTTGAATCAATAATCTGGTCCACTTTAATTAATTTGTGTATATTATATCAGTTCATTTAAGTAATAATTGAGACCGAAAATGAGTTGAGGACATGAATAGTAATCATTATTATAGAATAAGTAAATAGTTATTCATTTTAATTTAAATTTAAGTTTTAAATTTTAAAATTATGTTAATTTCAAAGAAAAAATTTAATTGCATTTGAAAATTTTCACCTTAAATTGAACAAACGATTAAACCATTCAACTTACAATGGAGAATCGTAACAATGCTGGCTCAAATTTTAAAATTTTTTTAATAAATCTGAAAAATCTTCTCTGCATTTATCTTTATCACTTTTTGATTTCATTAAAAATTGTATTATCCAGTTTTCTTCATCGACTCGTTGCCATATTTTATCCTGAAAAGTCAATTAAAAACCAAATTGTTTTAATCACTGGCTCTGGAGGCTATTTAGGTAATAAAAGAAAATTTTGAAGAAATTAAAATTTTCCAAAAATGAATAAAAAAAGGTCGACATCTGGCGCTTGAATTCGCTAAACGAAACGCCATTCTAGTTCTTTGGGATGTAAATGAGGATGCCAATCGTCAAACAGTCGAGCAGCTTAAAAGCCAAGGCTACTTCAAATTCTATTCATTTAAAGTCGATTTAACTGATCAAAAAGCTATTAAATCAACTGCAGAACGAATTCGCTTGACTATAGGTCATGTCTCAGTGGTGTTGATGGTTGCTGCTGCTTCTTTCAGGGCCAAGTCCATTTTAGATACTAATTTTGAACAAGACATTGAGATGCACTTTAAAATTAGCTATTTGTCTCAACTTTGGCTGATACAAGAATTTCTCCAGCCGATGATAAACCAAAATTGGGGTCATTTTTTGACCGTGTCGAGTAATAGCGCCTTGATTGATATGCCATTGATATCCAGCTATGCTTCTTTTAAACTTGCACAAACCAAATTGATCGAAACTTTGAGAGAAGAGCTAATTTTTAATGGCATTGATGGTGTAAAAACAACAATAGCCTATCCGAGCATATTAAAAGGTGGCATTGCAGATGGGTTCAGTGATTCGTATGAAATGGACAAAGATGTTTATGTAAGTGGAGAGGACGCGGCAGAAAAAATAGCAAGTGCAGTACTTAAAAATAAAGATGCGGTTTATATTCCGTCAATTCACGGATATCTTTCAATTATAAAACCGCTGTTTTCAAGTAGACTTTTAGGAAAATTTGTGGCCTCAAAAGTCAAAATAAATCCAAAATATTTAAAATTAAAGCCCAAAAATAACTAATAAAAATATGATTTTTTTTTCTAAATAAAATATTCAAAATAATTTCAAACAATAATTTAAATTTCTCTATTCAATTTTTTTTTAGATTCAAATTGCTGATGTTAGAGTAAAAATGCTAAACAACAAATTTAATTGAGAAAAAAACTTCATTGTATCAATATTATTTATTCATCTTTAAAACAATTAAGTCCTTTTCGATTTATTCGGAAAAATAAATCTACTCTTTTGAATAATGAAGACAACAATAACATTTTTCAAAAAAATAAAAACTTAAATCATTAATTTCACCTTGGTATCTTATAAATCTTCAAAGAAATGAAAAGTATTTCTCTCCATTGTTGAGTCCTAGATGGAAAACCCTGCTTCTCGGTATCAGCAATGGGAAAAGTCACAAGTTAAGTTAAGCCCAAGTCGCTGACTTTAATTTTTAATTTATTTTTCAATGCATGGAATAGAATTGGTTGAAAAAAGCAACAATTTTAATGAGACAAAAAACCAAGGAAGAGGTTACTGCTTCAAATATCACAAATAAATTTCGAGGCTCCAACATAGAGATAACTTTTTTTTCAACACAACCGCTAACATATGGAACTCGCTTCAAAATCAATTAGTTGAAACCTTTTTCAAAGTTTTCAAAAAGGACATTCTTTGTTTTTTTCTTTCTAAAAAAAAAGTAAATTTATTAATTTTAATTAAAAAATTGCTAATTTTTTCACATTTTAATCTATATTTATTAAAACAACTGAAAAATAACAACTAATATTAATTTTTTTATAAATTTATTTAATTTTTAATTGAAAAAAAATGAATTTTCATTTAATAAATATAAAACCATTGTCTTTTTGATTAAGCTTTTAATGTTAAATTCTAATTTCTTAATATATGGCGACATCTAAGACCAGCAGTAGCCAACGGATGACAAAAATAAATTTTGATTAAGCTGTAGCCAGCTTTTCGCCCAGTCCTCAAACAATATCAAGAGTGACTTCTAAATATATGGCGACACCTAAGACCAGCATGAATCTAGTATTTTTATTAGTAAAATAGATAAAGAATGGGAAAATGATGTTGTTTATTGGATAAATGAATTCAAATTTTCTTTAGTATCATGCTGCCAAATTCATCCTAAAAGTGGACAGAATATTGAGGTTGGCTTAAATTACGAAACGTCTTTTGGAAACAGTAAATATCCAGCATATGTGAAATTAATAGGTATTTTTTTTAAATTTTTCATTCCGTTTTTACCTACTTTTATTATGGAAGGATCAAAAAAAAATGTCAAGAAGCTTTAAGAACAATTTTTTGTGAAAATAATTCATTGACCGTTGACAATAATTTTTATTCAAAGACTCCAAATAAAGAAAATATCAAAAAAATCGTGTCCTTGATTTTGAAAATGTTCGGCTAAAGCAAAAATTAATTTATATGGCAGAATTGTTGAACAAAAGGTTCAAATTATTCATAAATTGGAAATTAAATTACCAAAGTCTGACGATACAATCAAACTTCAGAAAGAAACACTTAGTAATTTTGTATTTATTATTTATTTTTTAAACTAATTTTATCATTCCCTCTGCTGAATTTCAAAATATAATTAAAATGTCAAAAAATTTTATTGATATATATGGTTCAAATGATGACCTGAGCAATCCAAAGTAATAAAAAATAATATTACGAAAATCGTATCCCAGGATCGTGGGATTTACTCTTTTTTAAATAAATTAACACCCTTATTTTTTTTTCAATTTAATTAATTAAGATCTTCTTTTTTTTTTTAAGTAGCTTGTAAAGGCTTTTAATTTTTTTGATTTTCTTTTTTTATGTCAACATAATCTTGTTCATTAAAATTTAAAGCATAACGATTCGATACGTCTTCTTCTTTACCTGATTGCATGTTTTTTTTTAATATTTTAATTTATTTGTAATAAATTGAATGTTTTTCAATCAATATCTTCAAATTCAAATTCAAATACAAGTATAAAGTCACGTGATTTTTTAATTAGAAATTAAAAAAGCTTTAAGAACCTAAGCAAATATTACATCAGAACTACTGAAAAGAGATTAAATTTTTTTTTTAATTTAAAAAATGAAATAAAGCAATGCTAGCGTTTTTGATAATTCATTGAATAATTCAAATTTGTTTTGTCATTTTTTAAGAAAGTCTATTATTAATAAAAATCCTGAAAAAATTAGGGTTGGGTTATCTCTTGCTTTTATTATATTTGAATAAATATCGACAATTAAATTTTCCCAATTGAATTTTGGATAATATTTAAGAAACCCAATTCAAAGTAAACCAACATTTCTACAATCTTTAATTTACAATTTTTGCTCGGCATAAAAATCTGAGCGATCTTCCAACCAATGCTTCATATTCATAGCCAGGATATACATTTTTTTTTATAAATATTTTTGAATAATTTTTGCCAAATCTTGTTCAATTTCTTCAATTGTGAGCAAAATTTTTGGTTTTGTTGCTTTTAAAGGATTTAGAAATGAATAATTTAACCTTTGAGAACAAATTTAAAAATAGAAAATATTTATTTTTTTAATGCATTAGAAATTTATTTTTAAAAATAACTCACAGCATTTTCAAAAAAATCTTTTGAAATATCGTTTTTTATCACTTTATCTTGATCATCAAATGATACACTTATGTCTAAATCACATACTTTTCTTCCTTGGACCACATTCATTTTTTGTTCCTTATTTCGAATACATCATCATCAAGTTTTATTTTATTTTTTTCTTTTTCTATATTTTAATCACTTTGACTCGCTAATAAGTTAAAAAATGAATCAAATGAAGAAAAAATATTTAGAAAGGTTTTTGATTTTCAGTCAAGCACATTCGCTTCTTTACGATTATTAATAGTCATCATTTTAAATGATTTGACATTTTTGTTGAAACATTTTTTCTTTTATTTTATCGTTTAAAGTTGATTTTCATGCCCAATTTCAACCGGCTTCCTTTCAATAGACAAAAATTACTTCCTTCTATTTGTTTAAAATCAAATATCTCAGTTTTAGGAAGACTTTGTCCTTTAATAGGAATTTATTTTTCAAGTACCAGAGGATTTAGAATTACAACACTTGCATTCTTGCAATGAATACTTGTGCGGATATGATTTTGCAAATTATATCGACGGAAAAAATGATGAACACACTGAAAGCCAAAATCCGCCGGAACTGTACCTTTATTATTAGGATAGAGAAACATACAACCGCATTATCTTTAGATGCTGGACAAATTCTTGTTTGCTTGAAAACGATTTTGTTTCTTCCTTACATTCTTCGAAATTGCAAACGAATCTTGGTATATCCGATATGTTTTTGATAATTTTCAGTTCGGCCAAAACAGGTATTATCAGATTGAAAAAGTTAATTTTTGTTGCAAATTGCTACTGCAATTTTGCTGATTGTCAGATTTTGATTTTGATTTTTGATCAATATTTTTCGAAATAAATTGAAAATCATATTTATCGAACAATGTATGCAAGCATCTTTGTTATCAAACATTTCAAAAATGAAGGCCGTATGAAAAATCAAATGAATCTCTCAAAATGGAAATGATCTTTTCATACGAAAACGAAAAAATAATTTTTTAAAAGCAATTAAAAGCCTTATCCCTTATTTTGTTAAATTATTTCAGTATGACATAATATAAAGATATGATAATGTACAGTAAACATTTCAGAATGATCTTCTTGAGAGACTAGGAGTTTAAAAGATAAATTACCAAATATCTTAAAAAAATGAACTCTTGTTGTTCGATACAATTGAAATTTTGAATGATCATTGCATAAGGAAACATTTTTTAAACTTTTAAATAATTTTATTAATAACTGGGACAAAAAATGATTTTAAATTTAATTTAAAAAAAACAATATGTGGAAAATAAATTATTGGTTTTCTTGGACCTCTTCGATGAGATCATTAAAAATTTTAAAAAATTTCTTCATCCCCTTCATCATCATCATAATAATTCAAATTTGATTTAATTTGCCAAAGTAAACAAAGCTCTGGAAATTTTTTTCTTTTGTGAACTGGCGTGGTTGCAACATTCGATAGATCGAACAGTTCTTTTAAGATTTCCTCCGATAAAGAAAGCTTTAAGACCTTCGAACAACATTAAAAGAACTAGATTCACTACGCTCATTAATATCAAATGTTTTTTTTGAAAGTTTTGGAATACTGAGAGCAGCTTAAACAGAATCAAATTTATATAGAATCAAACTTCCATAAAATAAAAACATCCATAAATTTTGACAGAATGTCAATGTTTCTGATAGAAATCCTGAGTCAGACAATTTCTAAAGGTGGCTTTTTGTCTCTGCATCCCATCTTACATAATCAAATGGAAGAATATCCTTTTTATCAGGTTTTAATGGCAAATCTTCCTCATTTATGGTAAAATCTCATTTCAAAAAGACATTAATATTATTGATGAAAGCTGCCTTTCGTCGCATTCCACGATTTTAAGCCTTGTCTTAGCTTTACGCTAGTCTGAAATGCCTCACCAGCAACAACTTGATTCCAATTCTCTTATTATATTCTTGGAGATTCATTTCGTCGATAATGACTTGTGCGTATTGATACTGATTCCAATCTTGCCATTCTTATCTTTCTTTATCAGGCATGATTATTTGATGAGAATAAACAGCTTTAAAAAAAAAATGATTTTCAATTTTAATTCAACAATTTATTTTTCCTCAAAATTACCAGATGAAACGTCATTAAAATCAATTTGTCGATCTTAGAAACAATGTTTAAGTGTTTTGATCTATCAAATGCACGAAATCCATTCAAAACAGAATTTAAATTGGATCATACTATCTAAAGCCTTCATTATTAATTTGAATATCGGCTAAACAATAGAAAAAAATAAATAAAATATTAATTTAAATATTTTATTTTGCACCAAGAAATTCCACAAATACCATTATTTGATCATTGAATATTTTTTCACCATTGATATTGATTTCTTTCAGGTAGTATTCACACTGAGTTTGGATATCTAACACCATTCGAAATAATCGAATGACATTTTTCATGATCTCAAAAGCTTTCAAGTTATTAAAAATATAATCGCAGTTAATCAAGGCTTTGTCTATGACCATTCCTAAAAAGTAAAAATTTGAGGCCTTCTTTTTGAAATTTGTTTCCTCTTAAATCATTTATAAGCTTTCAAAACCATTTCTGGAAGTCATCTTTATCTTTTGAAATTTTTTGAATGAAAGTTTCTGAAGCTCCATTTTATAATGGTTTTAAAAATTCAAACAAGATTAAAGATTAGCCAGTCAAGAATTTAGTTTTAGGGTTTAAAAAAACTGTCACTGAAAAACTCTATATCAACTGAAATATCAACTCTATATCAACTTAATTTTAAAAACAAAATAATTACAAAGTTTAATTTAATTTTTATTTATTTATTATGGAATTAATTAGATACAATAAAAAATAATTGTTGATTAAAGTTATCTATAATTTTTAAATTTAATAATTCTTTTTGGCTTAGGGTTAGGTTAAGTTTGGGTTTAAATATAATTTTTTTCTAAATTCTTTATTCTTCCAAACCCTTCTCTTATTTTGATTTATTTCATTATGATTTTCAGGAATTTTATTTATTATATATATTATTGATCTTCAGGAAAGAAATTCAATAAAAAGGAGAATCAATCAATGGTAAATTAATTTGGTAAATATTCTTTTAAATAAAAATTTTTTTAAATGCATTTTGAAGGATTGAATTAACTGAGCCTTAGTTAGAAAAAATTTCATTTATTCTCAATTTGTTAAACAACAAAGACACTTAATATCAAACAACTATTTAAACATGAGATATCCTCAAGTGAAATTATGTCGGAGGATCAATAAACAAAAGGTTTAATTTTTTTAATATTATAAGGTTTTAGAATTAAAAAATTACATAAATTTTTTAAGTGAAAAAAAATAATAATAAAAATTATAAAAGTAAAATGACAAAAAAATTTTTTTATTTTTTTTAAATTCAAATTTAATCAAAAAAAAACCTGTAGGGCATCATTTTTTAAAGTGATGTGGCTTTTTTAAAATATTTTTACATTTTTTTTGTTTTAATCCCTATTTTCTATAAAAAGAGTTTCGTAATTCGAAAAAGACCTTTTTATTATATAACTTTTATTTTAAATTATTAAATTTTATTTCATATGACAGAATTTTTTTGTGAAAATTTTATTCGCTCTATTCGACACTAGGATGTAAGGGTTATATTTTATTATTGATAATTATCTCAAATTCAATTCATAGATCTTCTTTTTTCTTAAGCAGAACAATATTAAATTCTTTGAAAGCAGGTTTTTGATGTTTCATAAATTCAAAACGCTCAGAAAATAACTTATTTTCTAATTGTTGTTTTCTGAAAGAATGCTGAGCAAGTAACTCTCTGTAATTCATTTTTGACTTATAACTAAACCTTAATTCAATTTAAAAAAAATTTACATATTAACAAATAACATATAAAAATAAACAAACAGTTCCTCCTATTTTTTCTAATTATACAAGAAAAAAATTTTTTTTAAATTAACTTTTACTAATTGTAATCATTTTGAAAATGAAATACTGTTAGAACTTGGAATGAAACATAATTTGAATTTTATTCTTTTGCTTCTTAATTTAAATCAAATTTTCTGCAGTTAAAGGTTTGTTTTCAAGTTTTTCTACATCTCGGCATTAAAAGAGTTTCCCAATAAAAGTTAATCAACTAAAGTAAAAATTCATGTTTTTATCTCTGCTTATAATTAATACCCATGTCATTTCGCATTAATAAAAAATTTTACTTGCTAAGTCTTGCTAAACAAAAAAAACTAAAAACACTCCTTTCCCTGACGCTCTTAATAAAAAAAATAAAATTTAAATCTATACTAAATAAAAATACTTAGCTTTACACTATCGTTTCCGTTATTTACGATATTTCGACATTACTTCAACATTACTTACCTGATTTTGGGGTTGTTATAGATCTAGTCATCACTTTTTCCTCATATCATTCAAATTTAAAATATTTTGAAACTTATGCAACCTTGACGGTTTATATTAACTAAAAAATTAGGTCAAGGAAAAGTTCATATTATTTCGTAGAGAAAAATGGAAACATTTCCTTTATTCCCAAAATTCGTTGAGTGCTTAAAACTTCAATTATTATTAATAAATAAAATCAGTTGAAAGTTTTAAATAGAATTTATAAAAATACCACACATATCGAGAGTACAAATTGCACCAAAGAAATTTCTGAGGTGTTTGCAGAGCAACTCGAAATAGTCTTCCATGAAGAATCTGACTCTTAGTTTGACAGCAAGTTTAGAGAATCAATAAAAAAAAATGACAAAGAAAGCTTAGACGACCCACTAGTCCTGCCAAGATCTAAAACCCAATAAAGAAATTAAATCTGTAATCAAAAGTATCTGTAATCACCAAGGGATTAAAAGAAAAAAGAAAAATTCTGTTTAAAAATTCAGCATACGGTTCTAAGAAAAACCGTATGCCCTTCGGTCTTTGCATTACAACCTGATATAATTGTTTATATAAAATTGATCCATTTTAATTAAAACATGTCATCAACCAACTAGAATTTGTGATAATTCACGACGAACTGTAGTTGTCGAAAGAACCTTCAAACATTGCTTTAAATAATTGCTTAAAAATTAATTTGATCCACTATTTCTGAGTTTATGAATAGGTACATTAGCCGATGAAAAAGCTAAAACAAGATCTCTCCTAAAATTATGAACAGCGTCTTCATCAAAGTTTAGTTTTTAAACAAATAATTAATTTTAATATTTGATTTTTCAACTTTTTTTATAAATTGACTTAATCTAATAAATATGAACCAAAAAATGCTCAAAACAATTAAAAATGTGAACCACTGTTAGGGTTAGTAATTTTGGAATTGAAAAAATTCTCCGCGACAATCAAATTGTGAAAAATTACCAATTAAGATGAAGTTTTATTGTTCTCTGATCTTAAAATCAATCAAATCTATTGATATTAATTTTTTAAAGTATAAGATTCGTTTGGTCGAGTCTTCTCTTTAGCTAAGATAGCTAAAAGTAAGCAAACTAAATAATATTTTTAGTTATCTATGCTAAAATTAATAACTAGAGTTTATTTATTTTAAAATGATTAATTTGAAATATTTTTCATAAACATGATTTTATATATAATTGAAAATTCATTTAATTTACAAAAATTTCTACAAATCTCTCATTTTGTCGTTCAAATTAATAATCAAAAAAATAAAAAACGACTGAACATTTTCTATTTAGTCAATCGAATAATAAAAAATCAGAAAAGTTTTCCCACAATGGAATGTTCAATTATAATTGAAATTAATAAAAAATAATATTGATAAAATTTTGTTAAATTAAAAATTTCAAAAGAAAAAAAAACAAAAGAAATTTATCAATCTTTCCAAAAAGCTTTAGGTTGAATTTTTTGAAAGACGATTAAAATTTAATTTACCGTCTTAAAAATATTTAAATAAAATTATTTCAAAAATGTACTTTTAAGGTTCGTCTAAGTAATTCGACTAAACTAAATTTTTGTCGACTAAAATTAGTAAGGTTAAGACCCATCATTATTTAAGAATTAGAACAAGGGGGGTTTGATTTTGGACTTCTTGAGCTTTTAATAAACACATCGATTTATTCATGTATAAGGCTAGTGATCAGGGACTATTTATCGTTAAACTATTTTTTACGTATCTTGTTAGTTGGGAATTCAGAAATTATCTGACATGTTATGTCGGATAATTTAAATAATTTACCATGTAATATATCAAGAAGTAATGGGAAATCAAAATTTAGTCGGAATTTTGAGAATTCCGGAATTTCGAGGGTCCGACTGTCGAAAGTTGACTGTATATTTGTCAACATTTAAAATTAAAAAATAAATTTAAAGGCTTTTTAAGAAAAATTAAAGAAATTTTTAGATATTTTTTAATTATCATTTGTTTTTCACCAATTAGATCATTTACATTCAATTAAGATGATCATTATTTAAAAAAAAAAACACTTAAATTCTCTTATATTTAAGACTAATTAGTTTAAATTTGACTAATTTTCTATTTTGAAATCAATTTTAGAATTTTTTTTATTTAATTTTTTTAATTGTTATAACATAGAAACAATGTAATAATTAATTCTAAAAGAAAAAAGGCTGAATTTCGGCTTTACTCTCTAAACTAGTTAATTCCTTTTTTCAGACTTGTGCAAAAATAAAAAAAAATTTATTTTTAAAATTAATTAGTTTTTTTTTAAATGTCTGAATTTTAGAACAAAACAAAAATTCAAAAATTTACCTTGTATCTCTAAAAATGTTTAAAAAAAAGTAACTAGTTGTGTGACTTAATTTTAACACTTGAAAGTAAATAAACTTAAGGTTACATTAAGGAAGTGTCGGAATGTTTTATTTATTTATTTTATTTAATTTAGAAAATTTATAAAAATATTCAAATTAACTAACTAAAATTCTAGAAAAATTGGGTAAAATGAAAATAATTTTAGATTTTTACATTTTAATATTTTTTAGAAAAAGTTTTAAAAAAACAAAACTCTGCCTAAATTATTTAACTAAAAAAAGAGAAAATGAAAATTTTTAAAATTTTGCAATTTTTTAAACATAAAAATATGAAAATGTAAAAATGTAAAATTATTTACATTTTGTCAAAAATTTGACCAACTATTCATAATAAAAACGATTATTTTTAAATTTGATATTTTCTAATTCATCATTGAATAGATTTTCAATCTCAGTCGGATAGTTT
Source organism: Brachionus paranguensis (assembly GCA_016802215.1). Lineage (NCBI taxonomy): Eukaryota > Metazoa > Rotifera > Eurotatoria > Ploima > Brachionidae > Brachionus > Brachionus paranguensis. The sequence continues at coordinate 115,349 of JAESIX010000052.1, read as the reverse complement.
TTTTTTTCTAATTTTTTTAAATAATCTTTTCTTAATGTGTTGAAGTCATTTGAACTTTTTGTTTCTTTTATTGATTTGAAAAGAAATGTTTCTAGACTTTTATCTGGGCCATTATTATAGCAACTAGGCAATGGATTTGTTTTTGACAGATTTTGCTTTAAATCCTCATCTTCATTATCTGATTCAAATTTAATCCCGATTAAATGAGAAGCATCAATATGTGTACAATCATTTAGTTTAACTTTCGAGTCTACACAAAAAGACAATCCATCACTATTGCTTGTATTTAATTTTTTGTTACAATCATTTCTACCTATTCCTGACTGATAATTAGCTCCTTTTTCAAAAGGACCATATTTTTTATGATTATCATGAAATTCCAAATAAGAACTAATTTTTTCTTTAGTGTGCTTTTCTATCATACTCCAAACGCTTTTATTCATTTCATTTTCAGAAAAACATTTTTTATTAATAAAAGTTCTCTTGTTTTTTTTATTATTCGAAATAGATTAATTATCAAAATCATTTAAAATATCAAAATTAGAACCACTTGCACCAAGATCATATTCATCATAGTCTGATTATTCATCATGTTTTGAACTTTTGTCTGATTCATCATCAGTATCTTCGTTATAAAAATTCTTGAATTTTTCTTTCAGATTTATTTTCCGAAATTACAGGTAAATTATAAAAGAGAAAAAAAACAGTTGCTTGGAAACAAAACATTTAATAGAAATTTTTAATTAATTTTTGTCTACATTAAACAAATTATTACGCATTTGATTTTGAATGAAAATTTCAATTTTTTTCCTGTCATTTTTGCTAATTTTAATTTTTAAAAGCACCTAATATAATTTTAGATATCTTTCTCAAAATTATAAATGCTTGATCAAGAATTTTTTAATATTTTCTTATTAAAAATAAAATCATAGCTTATAATCAAGTTAACTAAATAAATTAAAAATGTACTAAAATTAAAAAATCATTTTTAGAGAATTTTTAAAAAAAAAAAGATTACAAAATTTATAACAAAAATTAAAAAATTAGAATTTAGATTTTGATAGATATCAAATGATCTTATCAAATTACATAAAACCATTTAAAAGAAATTTTGAAATTTTTTTAAATTAATTTTCGAAAAACAAAAATGCATATAATTTTTCCCATACTAATTTAATTATCATTAGTTATTGATTCAGTCCCTGTAAATCAATTTTTAAAATGGAAATACAAAAAAAAGATCATACAACAAAGGTAATTCCAATTGTTTTTACATATCTGAAGAATCCAAAAGACCATCGATAAAATTTTCCGAATGTCCTAAGTGAAATTTTCACCCAACTGGATGAAATTCCAATCTTATTTCTATTGAGTTGAGTTGGTTTTGAATCAAACCTTATTAAATGCAGAACAATATTTTTCTAGATTTTAATTTTTAAAAATTCTAATCAATATCCCTTTTTTATTACAAAATGTTGTTAAATTTTGCTAAAATTTCAATTTTTAAAATAAAAAAAAATTGACATTTTATGTCTTTATAATTAGTAAAGGAAGCAAAATTTAAAATTAGGATCTGATTTTTTTATTTGTTTTAATCATTAAGATGAGAAAAAAAATAAAAATAAATTTTATCGATAAAATAAAATTAAATCTTAACTATATTTAACTATTTTCTATACTATTATATTCCGAATTTTATGATTTTATTATTTTTTTTTTCAATTTTTGAATAATATTAAATAAATAATTGTAAACGTTGTTAATAATTTGGCGTTGGTTTTCTATAGCGACAGCAAATGCTGATTTTAGTCTAATAAAGAACATGTGATATTTACTCGTGATATAGATACCCAATCTTTATTATAACCTGTTTTAAACTTATTTTTCTCATAAAAATGACAGCCATTTTTATTTGTAGTATCAAACGTAATAGCTCCACATTTGTATTCTTTTAAACATTCATGAAAACATTTTTCAGCTGAGTATACCCTTAAGAATTGAAAATGTTCTGCTAGTCTTGTATTAGGACAATAAGTTACTCCATTACTAGACAAAAATAATTATTAATTAATTTACTATTAAAAAAAAAATCACTTTGAACTACTCCAAATTCTAATTGTTTTGTCAAATGATGCGGTAACCAAATCTCCGCTTGGAAGAATAGCCATATCCCAAATACCATTTTGATGACCACTGAGTTTAATTTTTTCATTAAATTTAGAATGAATTATGACCGTGTTATCAGGCCACCCTGATGCACTCACTAGATAACCATTAGGCAAGACTTTTAATGAAAGCACTCCACCTGTATGTTCATGCAATGTTTCTTTAAGATTGTAATCGTCATCCCATATTTTAATTGTTTTATCATCTGATCCGCTGGCTAAATTTCCGTTATCCAATAAAGCTAAACCTTTTACATATGACGTATGACCATAAAGAATTTTTTTAAGTTTTCCACTTTTTTCCCAAATTCTAATAGTGCTATCTCCTGATCCACTCACTAAGTTTTGATTCGGTAGAATAAGCAGAGCGCATACGTCTCCTGTATGCCCTTCGAGAGTCCTGATAAAATCTCCACTTGATGACCAAATTTTAATTGTTTTATCAAAAGAACCACTAGCAAAGTCACCATTATGAAATACAGCCAAAGAAACGACCCAATTATTATGACCAATGATAGTTTTTACTAACATGCTTCTTGTCCAAATTTTTATTTTGTTATCTTCAGATCCACTTAATAAATTACCATTGAGAAGAACTGCAAAACACCTTACTGGACTATAATTTTCTAAAGTTGTTATTTTATTTTCATCATTTGATGATCTTATTTTTATTGTACCATCATTAGAACCACTCACTAAACTACCATCGTGTAAAATAGTTAGCGCTCTAACCAAATCACTATGGTATGTTAAAGTCCTCAAAACAAACAAATTTAATTAATAATTAGTAATTTATTTAAACTAAATTTTTAGGCTTTAGAAAAAGTTTGTTATTTTACTAAGAAAATTATTAAATAAATTTTGGCAAAAAATACAACCATTTTAAACCAAGAGATAAAACTCTTTGTAAATAAAATAAATTTAGCTACTTAAAAAAAAAATGATATACGCCCAAAATCATAGTTTTTAAATTTTTTGAAAAGAATACTTTTTTAAAACTGTCGGAATTTTAAAATCTCTAAATAATTTAAAATTTTAAAATTGTAAAACTAAATGATTGTTATTACTTGAAATTTTGATTTGAAATTTGATTACTATTATAAATTGTTCTTTCTAGTAAAGCTGTTTTTAAATTCCAAATTTTAATTGTTTTATCAACTGAGCCACTGGCTAAATAATTTTCATCAATTACAGCTAGTGCTCTCACCCAATTTGAATGACCACAAAGAGTTGTAATCAACATTCCTGTAGTTGTATTCCAAATTTTTATTGTATTATCTGCCGAACCACTGGCTAAATTTCCGTCATTTAATGCAGCCAAAATGCAAACTTGACCGTAATGTTGATTAAGCTTTTTTTTCAAAACACCTTCTCTTGCATTCCATACTTTAATTGACTTATCATAAGAGCCCGAAACAAGATCACCATTGTTTAAGACCACAAGAGAACTAATTGACAAATCATGAGCTCTAAAAAATTTTATTTTTTTAGAAATATCTAAATTGTATATTTCAATATGGTTAAAATTTGTCGATGCGATTTCATTTTCACTCAACGATACTATTGAATTTCTTTTAGCATAATTGCCAATTTTTTTTATTTCCTTTTCTTTAAAAGGATCCAAAAATGTTAGCCTAGAATAAAAAGCCAGGGCTATGTGATCGTTTGTAAGCAGGCTAAATGCTTTCAATTTAGAAGTTTGAAATTCTAAAGTTTTTTCTAAAAAAAGATTGCTAGTGTTCCAGATATAAATTCGATTCTTGCTTGTCATTCCAAATAATTTATCAGATTTAGAAGTGGCCAAGTAATTAACATCATTTTTAAGTTTTGTTGAGCTTTTTGTTTGACCAGTCCATGGATCGATTAAGTTCAAACGGTTGTTTGAATAGGAAACTGCTAAATTGCCATTTTTCAGCGCACAAAGAGATAAAACTTCGCTTCCTTCATCATAACTTTTTTATTTGTACAAAAAATAATTATACAAAATTTAAAATGGCATAATATTTCGTTTGTAGATAATTTTATTTATAAAATTACATAAGATAAATAATTTTTGTAATAAGATTTAAATAATATTCAAAAGATATTTTTATTCAAATGTAGAGATATATTTTATGAAGTAGATATTTATCATACAAGTGCTAATTTTTTGATTTTTGACAGATCAACTTCAAAAATTTCCCGGTTTTAATTCAATTAATTTTTTAAATACGTAACTTATTGAGCTATACATACTTGATATACTATTTAATTACTTGTATGTTATTTATTTCAGAAAAAAAAATGTTCCAAAATCGGCGATGAATAATATTAAATTATAAAAAGAAATTCTTCCAATAAAAAATACAATTTTTTTCAATCATACAATGAAATTTACATGCTTATAAAAAGGATAGAATTACATAATTTGTATTTTACTTAATTATTATTTTTAGTAGTATTTAATTTTTTCTTTTTTTTTTTAGTAATATGATCCCGTATTTGGAGAAAGATCCTCTACGTCCGTTGCGAGCCTATCATAAACAATCAACTTCGATGTAGTACTTATCTATACTGACTGGATTTAAGGTATTTTTTTTTATAAACTTTAGGGCTTATAATTGTATGTAGACTTTAACTAGTAGCTTTAGTTCGTTATTTCTTTGTCTTAAGTTATCTATGCAGTATTTAATCGATTCACAAATCCCATTTTGACTATTTTTCTTATCTTCAAGCCTTATTTCTCTAAGTTTTCCGTCTATTACTTCTTTATTTAGTAACTCAGACGATCCTAATATATTTCTCAGTTCTTTGATGAATTTATTTGATCGATTAACCTTTTTTTCATTATTTTTCAGCAGTTTAGACGTGAATTAATTTTCAAGTAGTCTTTTGGTAAAGCTCAGTTTAGTTTTCCTAATTTTTGATTCTACTGGTTCTGAGTTGAGCGCATATATTAAGATTATTGTCTTCGATATTTTTCCTGGCTTAAGCATCTGTTTTACCATTAGGCCTGCCATCGTTTGGATGTTTTGCTGATATTACAGTTCTCTATACCATAAAATATTATTGGCCTTACGTAGGTTTTGAGAAGATGAGCTTTTAATTGTGGGTTTAAGTGCTTGCTATTGATATCTAGGCTTTTTTTAAGCAGTTAGAATGCTCTAAATTTACTAAGTCTTCGTTCTCTTAGATGTTTTTTACTATAGCATTTACCATCTACGCATACACCCAGGTATTTTATTTTGTCTACCCATTTAACTTCTTCTTCACATAAGACTAGTCTTGTCTTCTTTATTTGATCCATTGATCCTCATTATTTGTGTCTTTTCAGGATTAAACTTTATTTTTGATCGAAGTCCGAAATTTTCACACTTCATTAGGATTTTTTCCATTTTTTTGATTAAGTCAGTCAACATACATTAAGATGCCTGTTTTAATTCCATCTATATCTTCGATTAAGTCAGGTTCCAGTCAGGTTCAATAGTTTCTGTCAGTGTGAAAATACTGTGGATTGTTGAGCTATTTCTTTTAAAACCAAATTAGTATAATATTTCGAAAAAGAATTAACTTAAAAATTTCTGAAGCTTCATCAATTTCTGTACTTTGATCAGTCAATGATCAGGAAAATCAACTTGATAGCACTTAAAATGATGTTGAAGGCAACCCAAAACGAGTTCGAAAAAAAAAGCCAGATCAGTTTTAGAAAGAAATTCGATTAACATTCAGTTAGACAATCTAAATCAACACTAAGTTCAACAAAATGTTTCAAGCATGGGTCTAAGTGTAAACTATTCAATCGTTAATGTCTCTCAAAATCAACCTGTTTGGCTTTAAATTCAGCAGTTCAAGATCTAGTCGAAAACGTGGAAGACCAAAAAAATCTAATAATGAAAGTAAGGCTTCCAAAAAAGTTAAGAAATTAAGTGTCAATAACTTTGTTTGTTTTTTCGAGGTATTTTTTTTAATTATCTATCTGTGAAAAAATAAATATCTTCTATTAAAAACTTTTATCTCCTATTATTTGATTCTGTCTATTTTTAATTAAAAAAAATAATTATCTACTCACAAAAATATACCCATTTTAAAATTACTGTGTCTGTTCATTTTTTGTTTCTTTAATACTTGACAAAAAAAATAAAATGAATATAAAATTCAACATTTTAAATAAAATTAATTTCTAAAAAAAAAAACAAATTTATAAATTGTTTAAAAATCAAATAATTTCGATAAAAACACTTATAATTCTTAATTTAAACATAAAAAAGATGCTTTAAAAAAAAACATTAGTTCACTCTATAAAATATTTTTATCTTAAATTGAAGTACTCATAAAACTTAAAAAAAACTTGAACAATTTAAATTAAACAATCTTTTAAAACTTTTTTTCATAACTAACTCGTTTTGAAAAATGAATTTAATCTATGCAAAAGCTTTTTTATTAATTTGTTTATTTAATTATGTTTTTAATGCAAAAAGACCAAGAAAAATATTGCTGAAAGAAGCTATTCATTTAGATAGTGAAAATTTTGTGAAAGACATAGAAATTATTTGCCGAAGAATACGTGAGCTGCAAGTAGCATATTTGCAGGATTCAATCCATGAAAGTTATATAATACCAGTTTATTTCTTAGAAGATCCTACTCCCATTTATCTGGGGTTAAATGTATTGTCTTTAAATTTTTCTAGTCCAATTCATTTGCGATCATTTCCTTCTTACTTATATCTCAATGAAATATTTGAAATCTACTCTGAAAATAGCCAACATGATCCATTATATGCTCCTGGCCATGTTCCATACCAAAATCTTAATTTCAATTTTGACATTTACTCTTTGACCAGAGATAGTGTTCTAAACGAATGCAGAAGACGGAGTTCAGATATTATAGTCCGATTAGCTTTGGTATTCGTCGAATCTATTCGATTTATTAATGTAAGAAACTATGTTGAAGGACTTTTACTAGGAAATTATGGCGGTGTGGCAAATTTTTGGTCTTATGATTCAACAATAAGAAACTGGGAACCTAATTCAAGAATGTACTTGGATCAACATGGTGGTGAGTGCTCACTAGATTCTATTGATCATGAAAATATATCTGTCATGCCAGTTTCCATTATTATACAATTAGCTATTATTTTGGGCCAAATTCCTATGGTTAACAGAAACTATAATAAACATTCAAGGCAAAAAAGAGTGGTAGATCAGATGGCTGAGAGTTGCAACTTCTTGCCTCAAGTTATTCCAAAAGTTAGTCTTGGAATTCGTTTATTCAATCCTATTAGAAAACTAGACAACATTTATTCAGATTATGAATGTTGGCTTGAATGCTTTTATGCAAGTGAAGACTGTAAAGCATCTAATTTGGACAGATCGAAAAATGTGTGTCTATTGTTTGGTGATAAGTTTACTCAGGCAAGAGAAAATAGCTTCCAAGTTTTCATGGCTCAGTCAGTTGATTTATCAGATATTCCTTTTCACAACAGCAATAGTTGCTGTTCCTTTTGGAATTCGTATTGGGTTTTTCATCCTTTAACCAACTGTTGCTGTATTGATAATTACGGCGATTTATTTAAAATTGGAGATAAAAGCTACAATGAGTGTAGTAGCAGTTCATTTGATAGTAGAGGTTGCACTAATGGTAGAGGTTGGCTATGTGAACAAGAAAATAACTTTGTTCCAAGAGACGAACTTAGAATTTAAATTTTTATTTAATTGATAAAATAAATATATCTTGAATATTAAAAAATATTTCTTTTATTTTCCCTTCTCTAAGATTATTTATTTATTTATTAAAGAAAAAAATTTCTTTTTTAATTTAAATTAAATTTTCAAAATCTTTTAAACAGCAAATTAACTTTTATTTGTAAAATTTAAGGCCAATTAATCATTTTAACATATATTTCAAAATAAAATTTTATTTTTTTATTTTTTTTAATATAAATAAAATCAATAATATTTAAAAAAATTAACTTTGATTATGTTCTTAACAGACCCGTCATGATTGTTTAAAATCCCTATCTAAAAGATTTGGTAGTTAAAACAATCATTTGGTAAATGGATTTATTAGTCTAATTAAAGATATTTCATTAAAATTTAAATTAAAGGCGATTCTCATGTTAATAATCTTGTTAAAACTCAATTGAAACGAAAATTTTCAACTCACGAACTATTTGGTTCTTATTATCTTCTCAATAATAACGCTGGTAATTTCTTTATTAGTGTCAAAAAAAAATTAAAAAAAAAATTTTTTTTTAATTCTTTGCTCGACTGACAGCACCAATTGAGCTCGACGGTGGCATGTGTTGATCTTGATTATCGCATGGTCAGACATAGTAAATTCGATTGTATTTTAGTTTTGGTATTCTAGTAAGAGTACGGTTGATAGGGAGACAATTCAAAGCCGATTTTCTAGTGTTAACAGAAAATTTGATAAGTGTAGTGGTCGCTACTCTTTTGTATCGTACGTACAATAAGGTCTTTTTAAGAAAAATTAATTGCCAAAATTATGTAATAAATTTTAAAGGCTATCTTGTTGTGGATTATTCAAATCAAGTCATTTAAGACAATATTGTGAAGCCTAACAAGACCATATGATTAGTTGTGCAAGGAGCGTGCAAGTTCTTGAAGATGTATTGATTGTTTGACCAAGTCTTCATTCCAATAACCAAAGATATTTTTTGATATCTTTGAAAATAAAGAAAAATTTCTATTTATATCCAAGAAACGAAATCATTGATGCAAATAACATAAATTATCTTTTAAAGAGGTTTAAATTCGATGACCTTTCTCTAAAATAAATATTCTAATAATCAACCATGTTGTTTATCATTGATTCATAATTTATGAATGTAATGAATTTTTTGTCAATTTTTCAATTTAACTTTGAGACTTGGCAAAGAATTTAGATTTTAGGACTCAATTCAATCTTTTCTTTTAAACTTTAATCTTTTTAAGCTAACTAGATTTTTTTATTAAGGTAACCTTTATTAAAAAATTTATAATTATTTTATAATTTTATTTTAACTATAAATTTTTCCTAATCAATTAACTAAAAATTAAGGCATACATGCAAACCAACCTCGATGCTTTATTTTCGGATAATCTTTGTCAACTGAGTTTAGTCTCAAGTCGAATTTGTAAACCCTTTTTGAACATTAATTTAAAAGTTTTTTAAATTTTAAATCATTACCAATTATTCTTGAAAAAATAAATATAGTTATATGCGTCAAGTGATGATTCCATCCACCATGGTATACCAGGGAAAACTTCAACTAAATTATCTGGATAAGGCTCGCTTAAACGAAGCGTTTCTAAATTTAAATTGTACGCAAATGAACCCTTGAGAACATAAATATCTCCATTCTTGTTTAAGGCAGTGTATGCATTGTTTGGAAAAAGTGGGTCTTTGATGTATCGTGGATGCCACGTAACAACATTTTCTGATGATTGTAAGCAAAAACTCTTTTTCCTTTTATAAACCATGTCATATTGTTGTAGGTGAAACCGCCGCGAAATGATGCTAACATATCCTGATATGTTGAATAAAGTGGTATTGTATCCCATTTGTGTTTTTCTATTTCATATCTCCACAAAAGACCACGATTTTTTCTATCATTTATTATAGCGTACAAATATTTTTTTGACAAATCTTAAAATAAAATAAATTGAAATTTTAAAATGTTTTTCTTAACATGATTTGTTTAATTAAATTATTGATATTGACCATTGAATCAATTCTCAAAAATTTACTTAAAAAAATTAATGCCATGAATAAAAACTGCATCTATTTCAGTCGTACAAGGATCATACAGTTTATAATTAGATTTAACAGGCTTTCGAGTAATCTTTGTCGATTGAATTGATGGTTTATTGGTTATGGTCCTTTCACTTAAATCTAAAAAATAAATTTTAAATCTTAAAAAAAAAAAAAAATCTAAAAAAAATAACTGCATAATTCTCTAATTTGTTTTCGATCAATGTCAGGCAGTGTAAAATCAGGAATGAAGCCAGGATAGAATTTGTTCATTAGAGAACCTATTTCAGAACTATGTTGGAGACTAAGTTCATGCCCTATTTCATGTGCAGCAACATATCTTAAATTGTAACCTTCTGTTGAATTTTCTGTAAAAAGTTTTTTATTATAAAAATGTATTCTTCCATCTTAGGGAAAAAATGCATGAGCCAATTCTTCGACTATAATAAAAATCAAGTAACATAAATAATGAATATTGAAAGGAAAAATTTTAAACCTGTGTCATCAAAAGGAAATCCGTCTGAATGATCTCTTTTTTTTTAAAAAAAATCAGAGAATTAATTTTTTTTTTCAAAATTATTATTTAAGAAACTCAAATTTTTTATCCCACTTACTTAGGTACAAAATCTATTTCAATATCTGCAGAAGAATTCTTAGTCTCAGTGAATATAAATTCTGTTGCTTGTTGCCAATAGTCAAAAGCTTGTCGAATAACAATTCTAAATGAATAGATACTTTTAAAAATTAAAAATTAAAAAAATTAAATACTTTGTGTATTCTTTTAGACTTTTATCAAGAGTAATGATTTTATAGCTTAATCTATTTTTATCCCATTTAAAATCAAGACCATCAAAATATGTTTTTACACGTGGGACAGAACTTTGAACCGTAATGTCCGGATTAGCACAACTTGGTGATTTCATTTTAACCAAAGTTTGTTCATCCAATTCTCCGGTTACATTCAAATAATACAATTTTTAAAAAAGAGAAACCATATTTTTAACCTCAACAGCAAATAGAACTGATGATGCCTGAGCTTCGGAAAAAGTGCGCTGTCCAAGACACCATACCAAGTCTATATCCATTTTTTTCCAAAAATTTCTGTTTTTTTTTTTATTTAACTATTTAAAAAAATAGAAAAGAAAATTTTATTTTTCATACCAAAGGGTTAAATGACTACTTTGTTGTAATTGTAGATTGTGTAGATGTAAAAACAATTGGAATTACCTTTGTTGTATGATCTTTTTTTTGTATTTCCATTTTAAAAATTGATTTACAGGGACTGAATCAATAACTAATGATAAAGAAATTAGTATAGGAAAAATTATTTGCATTTTTGTTTTTCAAAAATTAATTTAAAAAGAATTTCAAAATTTTTTTTTGATTTTTGTTATAAATTTTGTACTTTTTTTTTTTTTTAAATTCTCTAAAAATGATTTTTTAATTTTAGTACATTTTTAATTTATTTAAATAACTTGATTATAAGCTATGATTTTATTTTTAATAAGAAATTATTAAAATATTCTTGATCAAGCATTTAAAATTTTGAGAAAGATATCTAAAATTATATTAGGTGTTTTTAAAAATTAAAATTTGCAAAAATGACAGGAAAAAAATTGAAATTTTCATTCAAAATCAAATGCGTTATAATTTGCTTAATGTAGACAAAAATTAATTAAAAATTTCTATTAAATGTTTTGTTTCCAAGCAACTGTTTTTTTTCTCTTTTATAATTTACCTGTAATTTCGGAAAATAAATCTGAAAGAAAAATTCAAGAATTTTTATAACTAAGATACTGATGATGAATCAGACAAAAGTTCAAAACATGATGAAGAATCAGACTATGATAAATATGATCTTGGTGCAAGTGGTTCTAATTTTGATATTTTAAATGATTTTGATAATTTATCTATTTCGAATAATAAAAAAAACAAGAGAACTTTTATTAATAAAAAAATGTTCTTCTGAAAATGAAATGAATAAAAGCGTTTGGAGTATGATAGAACAGCACACTAAAGAAAAAATTAGTTCTTATTTGGAATTTCATGATAATCATAAAAAATATGGTCCTTTTGAAAAAGGAGCTAATTATCAGTCAGGAATAGGTAGAAATGATTGTAACAAAAAATTTAATACAAGCAATAGTGATGGATTGTCTTTTTGTGTAGACTCGAAAGTTAAACTAAATGATTGTACACATATTGATGCTTCTCATTTAATCGGGATTAAATTTGAATCAGATAATGAAGGCAATGTGAAATTTTAGTACAAAACGTAAAAGGTTTATAATTATTTTTCTAATTGTGCAAAAATGGTTCTGCAAAAAGTACAATATTGTACAAATTTGTACAAACGAATTCAAAGCTCTGCAAAAACTCTGCAATCTATTGCATAGTTTAATCAAATATTTTTTGATGGTGTGCATTTTACAGAAAATTGCAGAGTTTTTGCAGAGCTTTGAATTCGTTTGTACAAATTTGTACAATATTGTACTTTTTGCAGAACCATTTTTGCACAATTAGAAAAATAATTATAAACCTTTTACGTTTTGTACTGTAATTTTTGTACTAAAATTTCACATTGCCGATAATGAAGATGAGGATTTAAAGCAAAATCTGTCAAAAACAAATCCATTGCCTAGTTGCTACAATAATGGTCCAGATAAGAGTTTAGAAACATTTCTTTTCAAATTAATAAAAGATACAAAAAGTTCAAATGACTTCAACAAATTAAGAAAAGATTATTTAAAAAAATTAGAAAAAAAAAACTATCCGATGGTGTTAATTAAAATTATTTAAATTACTCAATAAGTGGCAGATTTTTTTCAAAAACATTTTTAGAGATACAAGGTTTTTTTGAATTTTTGTTTTGTTCTAAAATTCAGATATTTAGAAAAAAACAGAGTTTTTCAAAAGTCATTAACTCAAAGTCAACTTGAAATTTTTTTTAAAAAGTCTTTTATATTAATTTTAAAATCAAAATTTAATAATTTTTTCTCTATATTAAAGTTTTAATTAATATTTTTTCTGATTAATTTAAAAATAACTTTTTTTTGATTTTTGCACAGGTCTGAAAAAAGGAATTAACTAGTTTAGAGAGTAAAGCCGAAATGGATATACGTGATAGCGCGAAATAGCTATAGTCTCTGATTGAGCCAACAAGTGCTGTGTAGACTCCAGTTAAAGTTTTTTTGCTTAGCTTCCAAGATTTGTGCGACAAAATCTTAACAATGTTTACCCTGTCGAGGCATCTGGAACGAATGACATCAACTTGGGAGTTAAGACTCAGGTCAAACTTTATACCAAGAAAGATTGGGGAATCATTGTAAGATATTTGTTTGCCAAATAGTTTCAAGTTTAGGGGTTGATTCTTTGAGGAGTTACCAGAGAAGATTATGTGACTGCATTTGTCAGGCGACATTTTTAGTCTCCATTTCTGGAGCCATAGCTGTATTTTTTTAAAATAATTATTAATAATGTTATTAATGTTTCCATATTTTTTGAAAATGAAGAATGTAACAAGATCATCAGCGAATAGGAGGGAGTAGGATAGATTTTTTTGATCTTGCTTAGGGATGTCATTAATGAAAATGGTAAAAAGTAAAGGACTAATGACTGCGCCTTGCGGGACACCTGTTTCAATGAATCCTGGTTCAGATTCAAAATCGTTAAGCTTGACAAAGAACTTACGATTTTTTAAAAAGTTAACAAGCCATTCTAAGATATAAAGGGGGGCTCCATTTTTGCTGAGTTTTAAAATGACTCCGCTGTGCCAAACCTGGTCAAACGCTTGTGAAATGTCAAAAAAGAGAGAGCATACTTATTTCTTTCTTACTAGAGTCTCAGAGACTTTTTTGGTTAGAAAAACTAGATTGTCTGAGGTACGTCGGTGTTGTCTAAAACCCGACGGGTAAAACCCAGAACATATTCAAGTACAAAACAAAAAAATTAAGACACATCTTGGCTGAAAATATTCGCGAAAGATAGAAAAAACAACAATTTCATTTTTTTTCTCTTTTTGTCTATTTAAAACTTAAAAAATTAATAATCAAAATTTTTAGAGAAGGAAAAAAATACTAATACATGTGCAGCCCCCGGAAACCGGTTTAAAAATTTAAAAAATGGGACCTTTTTGACTAAGTACGGTTTATCATTTGGGGAACCTTAAAAATAGTAATAATAAATGTGATTGTCCATCCATGAAATAAATTGTTTTTGCAAACAAAATTTTTTTTGTATATCACTAAAATAAATTAACTTAATAAAAAGGCTGAAAATTTACTAAATAAAATAATTATTTATAAAATTAAAACAAGCAGCCGAAGAGGACAAAATTCACAATCAATTTTTATTTCTAGTAAATAAAAACACTTATGTACAAATCAAGTACAATCTAAAATTTCTTTAAAATCTGAATCAAATATTTATTGATCAATTTACTAATTAAAATCAATAGAAAAATATTTGAAAGAAAAATTTTAAATTAAAATTTGTAACAATTTTTCATTTTTGTACTAGGTTTTCACATTGCTCTTGATTTTGAAACTGAATAGAAAGAATAGACACTTAAGCAATGCTCTAGCTAGATAGGGATTTTAAACAATCATGACGGGTCTGTTAAGAACATAATCAAAGTTAATTTTTTTAAATATTATTGATTTTATTTATATTAAAAAAAATAAAAAAATAAAATTTTATTTTGAAATATATGTTAAAATGATTAATTGGCCTTAAATTTTACAAATAAAAGTTAATTTGCTGTTTAAAAGATTTTGAAAATTTAATTTAAATTAAAAAAGAAATTTTTTTCTTTAATAAATAAATAAATAATCTTAGAGAAGGGAAAATAAAAGAAATATTTTTTAATATTCAAGATATATTTATTTTATCAATTAAATAAAAATTTAAATTCTAAGTTCGTCTCTTGGAACAAAGTTATTTTCTTGTTCACATAGCCAACCTCTACCATTAGTGCAACCTCTACTATCAAATGAACTGCTACTACACTCATTGTAGCTTTTATCTCCAATTTTAAATAAATCGCCGTAATTATCAATACAGCAACAGTTGGTTAAAGGATGAAAAACCCAATACGAATTCCAAAAGGAACAGCAACTATTGCTGTTGTGAAAAGGAATATCTGATAAATCAACTGACTGAGCCATGAAAACTTGGAAGCTATTTTCTCTTGCCTGAGTAAACTTATCACCAAACAATAGACACACATTTTTCGATCTGTCCAAATTAGATGCTTTACAGTCTTCACTTGCATAAAAGCATTCAAGCCAACATTCATAATCTGAATAAATGTTGTCTAGTTTTCTAATAGGATTGAATAAACGAATTCCAAGACTAACTTTTGGAATAACTTGAGGCAAGAAGTTGCAACTCTCAGCCATCTGATCTACCACTCTTTTTTGCCTTGAATGTTTATTATAGTTTCTGTTAACCATAGGAATTTGGCCCAAAATAATAGCTAATTGTATAATAATGGAAACTGGCATGACAGATATATTTTCATGATCAATAGAATCTAGTGAGCACTCACCACCATGTTGATCCAAGTACATTCTTGAATTAGGTTCCCAGTTTCTTATTGTTGAATCATAAGACCAAAAATTTGCCACACCGCCATAATTTCCTAGTAAAAGTCCTTCAACATAGTTTCTTACATTAATAAATCGAATAGATTCGACGAATACCAAAGCTAATCGGACTATAATATCTGAACTCCGTCTTCTGCATTCGTTTAGAACACTATCTCTGGTCAAAGAGTAAATGTCAAAATTGAAATTAAGATTTTGGTATGGAACATGGCCAGGAGCATATAATGGATCATGTTGGCTATTTTCAGAGTAGATTTCAAATATTTCATTGAGATATAAGTAAGAAGGAAATGATCGCAAATGAATTGGACTAGAAAAATTTAAAGACAATACATTTAACCCCAGATAAATGGGAGTAGGATCTTCTAAGAAATAAACTGGTATTATATAACTTTCATGGATTGAATCCTGCAAATATGCTACTTGCAGCTCACGTATTCTTCGGCAAATAATTTCTATGTCTTTCACAAAATTTTCACTATCTAAATGAATAGCTTCTTTCAGCAATATTTTTCTTGGTCTTTTTGCATTAAAAACATAATTAAATAAACAAATTAATAAAAAAGCTTTTGCATAGATTAAATTCATTTTTCAAAACGAGTTAGTTATGAAAAAAAGTTTTAAAAGATTGTTTAATTTAAATTGTTCAAGTTTTTTTTAAGTTTTATGAGTACTTCAATTTAAGATAAAAATATTTTATAGAGTGAACTAATGTTTTTTTTTAAAGCATCTTTTTTATGTTTAAATTAAGAATTATAAGTGTTTTTATCGAAATTATTTGATTTTTAAACAATTTATAAATTTGTTTTTTTTTTTAGAAATTAATTTTATTTAAAATGTTGAATTTTATATTCATTTTATTTTTTTTGTCAAGTATTAAAGAAACAAAAAATGAACAGACACAGTAATTTTAAAATGGGTATATTTTTGTGAGTAGATAATTATTTTTTTTAATTAAAAATAGACAGAATCAAATTATTAATAAAAATCCTGAAAAAATTAGGGTTGGGTTATCTCTTGCTTTAATTATATTTGAATAAATATCGACAATTAAATTTTCCCAATCGAATTTTGGATAATATTTAAGAAACCCAATTCAAAGTAAACCAACATTTTTCATTTTTTTATTAATATTTTTGGATAATTTTTGCCAAATCTTGTTCAATTTCTTCAATTGTGAGCAAAATTTTTGGTTTTGTTGCCATTAAAGGATTTAGAAATGAATAATTTAACCTTTGAGAACAAATTTAAAGAAAGAAAATATTTATTTTTTTAAAATTATACTAACAATAAAAACAAATACGATGATAAAATTTTTTGTCGGGTTCCATTCATTTTAATAATTTTGGAAAAATTTTTTATTTGAAGACAAAGTATTTTGACTCTTGGGTCGCATGAATAAATTTGAATCATTTTGATTAAATTTAAATTCTTTATACTATAGCATTTCTCATAGCATACATCATATTCAATACTGTTATTTTCAATTTTAATTATCTGAACGTTATTTGTATATATTGGATAAATATGATTAAGCAATTGATAAATTTTTCTTAATTGCCTCTATACATGGATTAAATTAAGTTCTAAACTTCTTCAAATTGCTCTTTTGAATCTTTTTGACATGAACTCAACTATAAAATTTTATTTTATTAATACTCTGAATCATTGAAGAATTTTATTTTTAATTATTAATTTATATAAATTAACTTTGTTAATTTCTCACAATAATTTAAGAAAATATTCTTGAATCTTCTTTTAAAATATTAATTTAATTAACTAACAAATAATTTTTATATGTTATATTAGACATTTTTATATTTTTATTAACATTTACTAATTTCTATCAATTAATGCATTAGAAATTTATTTTTAAAAATAACTCACAGCATTTTCAAAAAAATCTTTGAAATATCGTTTTTATCACTTTATCTTGATTATTAAATGATACACTTATGTCTAAATCACATAATTTTTTTCCTTGGACCCCATTCATTTTTTGTTCCTTATTTCGAATACATCATCATCAAGTTTTCTTTTATTGTTTTCTTTTTCTATATTTTAATCACTTTGACTCGCTAATAAGTTAAAAAATGCATCAAATGAAGAAAAAATATTTAGAAAGGTTTTTGATTTTCAGTCAAGCACATTCGCTTCTTTACGCTTATTAATAGTCATCATTGAAAATGATTTGACATTTTTGTTGAAACATTTTTTCTTTTATTTTATCGTTTAAAGTTGATTTTCATGCCCAATTTCAACCGGCTTCCTTTCGATAGACAAAAATTACTTCTTTTCTGTTTGTTTAAAATCAAATATCTCAGTTTTAGGAAGACTTTGTCCTTTAAAAGGAATTTATTTTTCAAGTACCAGAGGATTTAGAATTGCAACACTTGCTTTCTTGCAATGAATACTTGTGCGGATATGATTTTGCAAATTATATCGACGGAAATAATGATGAACACACTGAAAGCCAAAATCCGCCGGAACTGTACCTTAATTATTAGGATAGAGAAACATACAACCGCATTATCTTTAGATGGTGGACAAATTTTTTTTTGCTTGAAAACGATTTTGTTTCTTCCTTACATTCTTCGAAATTGCAAACAAATCTTGGTATATCCGATATGTTTTTGATAATTTTCAGTTCGGCCAAAACAGGTTTTATCAGATTGAAAAAGTTAATTTTTGTTGCTAATTGCTACTGCAATTTTGCTGATTGTCAATTGCAATTTTGATTTTGATTCTAACC
This sequence comes from Brachionus paranguensis, assembly GCA_016802215.1. Taxonomy (NCBI): domain Eukaryota; kingdom Metazoa; phylum Rotifera; class Eurotatoria; order Ploima; family Brachionidae; genus Brachionus; species Brachionus paranguensis. The sequence continues at coordinate 97,094 of JAESIX010000052.1, read as the reverse complement.
CAATTTCATAATTAAAACTTTTTAAAATAAAGGAATGTTTTTATTGATAATATCTGTTTTAAGATTAATTTACTTTAAAAGTTAATGATCAATATTTTTCGAAATAAATTGAAAATCATATTTGTCGAACAATGTATGCAAGCATCTTTGTTATCAAACATTTCAAAAATGAAGGCCGTATGAAAAATCAAATGAATCTTTCAAAATGGAAATGATCTTTTCATACGAAAACGAAAAAATAATTTTTTAAAAGCAATTAAAAGCCTTATCCCTTATTTTGTTAAATTACTTCGGTATGACATAATATAAAGATATGATAATGTACAGTATACATTTCAGAATAATCTTCTTGAGCGACTAGGAGTTTAAAAGATAAATTACCAAATATCTTAAAAAAATGAACTCTTGACGTTCGATACAATTGAAATTTTGAATGATCATTGCATAAGGAAACATTTTTTAAACTTTTAAATAATTTTATTAATAACTGGGACAAAAAATGATTTTAAATTTAATTTAAAAAAAACATTATGTGGAAAATAAATTATTGGTTTTCTTGGACCTCTTCGATGAGATCATTAAAAATTTTAAAAAATTTCTTCATCCCCTTTATCATCATCATGATAATTCAAATTTGATTTAATTTGCCAAAGTAAACAAAGCTCTGGAAATTGTTTTCTTTTGTGAACTGGCGTGGTTGCAACATTCGATAGATCGAACAGTTCTTTTAAGATTTCCTCCGATAAAGATAGCTTTAAGACCTTCGAACAACATTAAAAGAACTAGATTCACTACGCTCATTAATATCAAATGTTTTTTTTGAAAGTTTTGGAATACTGAGAGCAGCTTAAACAGAATCAAATTTATATAGAATCAAACTTCCATAAAATAAAAACTTCCATAAATTTTGACAGAATGTCAATGTTTCTGGTAGAAATCCTGAGTCAGACAATTTCTCAAGGTGGCTTTTTGTCTCTGCATCCCATCTTACATAATCAAATGGAAGAACATCCTTTTTATCAGGTTTTAATGGCAAATCTTCCTCATTTATGGTAAAATCCCATTTCAAAAAGACATTAATATTATTGATGAAAGCTGCCTTTTCGTCGCATTCCACGATTCTTAGCCTTGTCTTAGCTTTACGCTAGTTTGAAATGCCTCACCAGCAACAACTTGATTCCAATTCTCTTATTATATTCTTGGAGATTCATTTCGTCGATAATGACTTGTGCGTATTGATACTGATTCCAACTTTGCCATTCTTATCTTTCTTTATCAGGCATGATTATTTGATGAGAATAAACAGCTTTAAAAAAAAATGATTTTCAATTTTAATTCAACAATTTATTTTTCCTCAAAATTACCAGATGAAACGTCCATAAAATCAATTTGTCGATCTAAGAAACAATGTTTAAGTGTTTTGATCTATCAATTGAACGAAATCCATTCAAAACAGAATTTAAATTGGATCATACTATCTAAAGCCTTCATTATTAATTTGAATATCGGCTAAACAATAGAAAAAAATAAATAAAATATTAATTTAAATATTTTATTTTGCACCAAGAAATTCCACAAATACCATTATTTGATCATTGAATATTTTTTCACCATTGATATTGATTTCTTTCAGGTAGTATTCACACTGAGTTTGGATATCTAACACCATTCGAAATAATCGAATGACATTTTTCATGATCTCAAAAGCTTTCAAGTTATTAAAAATATAATCGCAGCTAATCAAGGCTTTGTCTATGACCATTCCTAAAAAGTAATAATTTGAGGCTTTCTTTTTGAAATTTGTTTCCTCTTAAATCATTTATAAACTTTCAAAACCATTTCTGGAAGTCATCTTTATCTTTTGAAATTTTTTGAATGAAAGTTTCTGAAGCTCCATTTTATAATGGTTTTAAAAATTCAAACAAGATTAAAGATTACCCAGTCAAGAATTTAGTTTTAGGGTTAAAAAAAACTGTCACTGAAAAACTCTATATCAACTTAATTTTAAAAACAAAATAATTACAAAGTCTAATTTAATTTTTATTTATTTATTATGGTATTAATTAGATACAATAAAAAATAATTGTTGATTAAAGTTTTCTATAATTTTTAAATTTAATAATTCTTTTTGGCTTAGGGTTAGGTTAAGTTTGGGTTTAAATATATTATTTTTCTAAATTCTTTATTCTTCCACAAAGGACTTCAGTTTGTATTTCAAGCTCTTCCTTCTCTTATTTTGATTTATTTCATTATGATTTTCAGGAATTTTATTTATTTTTATTTATTAAAGATCTTCAGGAAAGAAATTCATTAAAAAGGAGAATCAATCAATGGTAAATTAATTTGGTAAATATTCTTTTAAATAAATATTTTTTTAAGTGCATTTTGAAGGATTGAATTAACTGAGCCTTAGTTAGAAAAAATTTCATTTATTCTCAATTTGTTAAACAACAAAGACACTCAATATCTAACAACTATTTAAACATGAGATATCCTCAAGTGAAATTATGTCGGAGGATCAATAAACAAAAGGTTTAATTTTTTTAATATTATAAGGTTTTAGAATTAAAAAATTACATAAATTTTTTAAGTGAAAAAAAATAATAATAAAAATTATAAAAGTAAAATGACAAAAAAATTTTTTTATTTTTTTTAAATTCAAATTTAATCAAAAAAAAACCTGTAGGGCATCATTTTTTAAAGTGATGTGGCTTTTTTAAAATATTTTTACATTTTTTTTGTTTTAATCCCTATTTTCTATAAAAAGAGTTTCGTAATTCGAAAAAGACCTTTTTATTATATAACTTTTATTTTAAATTATTAAATTTTATTTCATATGACAGAATTTTTTTGTGAAAATTTTATTCGCTCTATTCGACACTAGGATGTAAGGGTTATATTTTATTATTGATAATTATCTCAAATTCAATTCATAGATCTTCTTTTTTCTTAAGCAGAACAATATTAAATTCTTTGAAAGCAGGTTTTTGATGTTTCATAAATTCAAAACGCTCAGAAAATAACTTATTTTCTAATTGTTGTTTTCTGAAAGAATGCTGAGCAAGTAACTCTCTGTAATTCATTTTTGACTTATAACTAAACCTTAATTCAATTTAAAAAAAATTTACATATTAACAAATAACATATAAAAATAAACAAACAGTACCTCCTATTTTTTCTAATTATACAAGAAAAAAATTTTTTTTAAATTAACTTTTACTAATTGTAATCATTTTGAAAATGAAATACTGTTAGAACTTGGAATGAAACATAATTTGAATTTTATTCTTTTGCTTCTTAATTTAAATCAAATTTTCTGCAGTTAAAGGTTTGTTTTCAAGTTTTTCTACATCTCGGCATTAAAAGAGTTTCCCAATAAAAGTTAATCAACTAAAGTAAAAATTCATGTTTTTATCTCTGCTTATAATTAATACCCATGTCATTTCGCATTAATAAAAAATTTTACTTGCTAAGTCTTGCTAAACAAAAAAAACTAAAAACACTCCTTTCCCTGACGCTCTTAATAAAAAAAATAAAATTTAAATCTATACTAAATAAAAATACTTAGCTTTACACTATCGTTTCCGTTATTTACGATATTTCGACATTACTTCAACATTACTTACCTGATTTTGGGGTTGTTATAGATCTAGTCATCACTTTTTCCTCATATCATTCAAATTTAAAATATTTTGAAACTTATGCAACCTTGACGCTTTATATTAACTAAAAAATTAGGTCAAGGAAAAGTTCATATTATTTCGTAGAGAAAAATGGAAACATTTCCTTTATTCCCAAAATTCGTTGAGTGCTTAAAACTTCAATTATTATTAATAAATAAAATCAGTTGACAGTTTTAAATAGAATTTATAAAAATACCACACATATCGAGAGTACAAATTGCACCAAAGAAATTTCTGAGGTGTTTGCAGAGCAACTCGAAATAGTCTTCCATGAAGAATCTGACTCTTAGTTTGACAGCAAGTTTAGAGAATCAATAAAAAAAACATGACAAAGAAAGCTTAGACGACCCACTAGTCCTGCCAAGATCTAATACCCAATAAAGAAATTAAATCTGTAATCAAAAGTATCTGTAATCACCAAGGGATTAAAAGAAAAAAGAAAAATTCTGTTTAAAAATTCAGCATACGGTTCTAAGAAAAACCGTATGCCCTTCGGTCTTTGCATTACAACCTGATATAATTGTTTATATAAAATTGATCCATTTTAATTAAAACATGTCATCAACCAACTAGAATTTGTGATAATTCACGACGAACTGTAGTTGTCGAAAGAACCTTCAAACATTGCTTTAAATAATTGCTTAAAAATTAATTTGATCCACTATTTCTGAGTTTATGAATAGGTACATTAGCCGATGAAAAAGCTAAAACAAGATCTCTCCTAAAATTATGAACAGCGTCTTCATCAAAGTTTAGTTTTTAAACAAATAATTAATTTTAATATTTGATTTTTCAACTTTTTTTATAAATTGACTTAATCTAATAAATATGAACCAAAAAATGCTCAAAACAATTAAAAATGTGAACCACTGTTAGGGTTAGTAATTTTGGAATTGAAAAAATTCTCCGCGACAATCAAATTGTGAAAAATTACCAATTAAGATGAAGTTTTATTGTTCTCTGATCTTAAAATCAATCAAATCTATTGATATTAATTTTTTAAAGTATAAGATTCGTTTGGTCGAGTCTTCTCTTTAGCTAAGATAGCTAAAAGTAAGCAAACTAAATAATATTTTTAGTTATCTATGCTAAAATTAATAACTAGAGTTTATTTATTTTAAAATGATTAATTTGAAATATTTTTCATAAACATGATTTTATATATAATTGAAAATTCATTTAATTTACAAAAATTTCTACAAATCTCTCATTTTGTCGTTCAAATTAATAATCAAAAAAATAAAAAACGACTGAACATTTTCTATTTAGTCAATCGAATAATAAAAAATCAGAAAAGTTTTCCCACAATGGAATGTTCAATTATAATTGAAATTAATAAAAAATAATATTGATAAAATTTTGTTAAATTAAAAATTTCAAAAAGAAAAAAACAAAAGAAATTTATCAATCTTTCCAAAAAGCTTTAGGTTGAATTTTTTGAAAGACGATTAAAATTTAATTTACCGTCTTAAAAATATTTAAATAAAATTATTTCAAAAATGTACTTTTAAGGTTCGTCTAAGTAATTCGACTAAACTAAATTTTTGTCGACTAAAATTAGTAAGGTTAAGACCCATCATTATTTAAGAATTAGAACAAGGGGGGTTTGATTTTGGACTTCTTGAGCTTTTAATAAACACATCGATTTATTCATGTATAAGGCTAGTGATCAGGGACTATTTATCGTTAAACTATTTTTTACGTATCTTGTTAGTTGGGAATTCAGAAATTATCTGACATGTTATGTCGGATAATTTAAATAATTTACCATGTAATATATCAAGAAGTAATGGGAAATCAAAATTTAGTCGGAATTTTGAGAATTCCGGAATTTCGAGGGTCCGACTGTCGAAAGTTGACTGTATATTTGTCAACATTTAAAATTAAAAAATAAATTTAAAGGCTTTTTAAGAAAAATTAAAGAAATTTTTAGATATTTTTTAATTATCATTTGTTTTTCACCAATTAGATCATTTACATTCAATTAAGATGATCATTATTTAAAAAAAAAAACACTTAAATTCTCTTATATTTAAGACTAATTAGTTTAAATTTGACTAATTTTCTATTTTGAAATCAATTTTAGAATTTTTTTTATTTAATTTTTTTAATTGTTATAACATAGAAACAATGTAATAATTAATTCTAAAAGAAAAAAGGCTGAATTTCGGCTTTACTCTCTAAACTAGTTAATTCCTTTTTTCAGACTTGTGCAAAAATAAAAAAAAATTTATTTTTAAAATTAATTAGTTTTTTTTTAAATGTCTGAATTTTAGAACAAAACAAAAATTCAAAAATTAACCTTGTATCTCTAAAAATGTTTAAAAAAAAGTAACTAGTTGTGTGACTTAATTTTAACACTTGAAAGTAAATACACTTAAGGTTACATTAAGGAAGTGTCGGAATGTTTTATTTATTTATTTTATTTAATTTAGAAAATTTATAAAAATATTCAAATTAACTAACTAAAATTCTAGAAAAATTGGGTAAAATGAAAATAATTTTAGATTTTTACATTTTAATATTTTTTAGAAAAAGTTTTAAAAAAACAAAACTCTGCCTAAATTATTTAACTAAAAAAAGAGAAAATGAAAATTTTTCAAATTTTGCTAAAAAAACATAAAAATATGAAAATGTAAAAATGTAAAATTATTTACATTTTGTCAAAAATTTGACCAACTATTCATAATAAAAACGATTATTTTTAAATTTGATATTTTCTAATTCATCATTGAATAGATTTTAAATCTCACTCGGATAGTTTTTTATTTCTAATTTTTTTAAATAATCTTTTCTTAATGTGTTGAATTCATTTGAACTTTTTGTTTCTTTTATTAATTTGAAAAGAAATGTTTCTAAACTTTTATCTGGACCATTATTATAGCAACTAGGCAATGGATTTGTTTTTGACAGCTTTTGCTTTAAATCCTCATCTTCATTATCTGATTCAAATTTAATCCCGATTAATTGAGAAGCATCAATATGTGTACAATCATTTAGTTTAACTTTCGAGTCTACACAAAAAGACAATCCATCACTATTGCTTGTATTAAATTTTTTGTTACAATCATTTCTACCTATTCCTCACTGATAATTAGCTTCTTTTTCAAAAGGACCATATTTTTTATGATTATCATGAAATTCCAAATAAGAACTAATTTTTTCTTTAGTGTGCTGTTCTATCATACTCCAAACGCTTTTATTCATTTCATTTCTAGAAAAACATTTTTTATTAATAAAAGTTCTCTTGTTTTTTTTATTATTCGAAATAGATAAATTATCAAAATCATTTAAAATATCAAAATTAGAACCACTTGCACCAAGATCATATTTATCATAGTCTGATTCTTCATCAGTATTTTCGTTTTAAAAATTCTTTCGATACATTTTTCTTTCTGATTTATTTTCCGAAATTACAGGTAATATATAAAAGAGAAAAAAAACAGTTGCTTGGAAACAAAACATTTAATAGAAATTTTTAATTAATTTTTGTCTACATTAAGCAAATTATTACGCATTTTATTTTGAATGAAAATTTCAATTTTTTTCCTGTCATTTTTGCAAATTTTAATTTTCAAAAACACCTAATATAATTTTAGATATCTTTCTCAAAATTATAAATGCTTGATCAAGAATATTTTAATAATTTCTTATTAAAAATAAAATTATAGCTTATAATCAAGTTATTTAAATAAATTAAAAATGTACAAAAATTAAAAAATCATTTTTAGAGAATTTTAAAAAAAAAAAGAGTACAAAATTTATAATAAAAATTAAAAAATTAGAATTTAGATTTTGATAGATAGCAAATGATCTTATCAAATTACAAAAAACCATTTAAAAAAAATTTTGAAATTCTTTTTAAATTAATTTTTGAAAAACAAAAATGCAAATAATTTTTCCTATACTAATTTCTTTATCATTAGTTATTGATTCAGTCCCTGTAAATCAATTTTTAAAATGGAAATACAAAAAAAAGATCATACAACAAAGGTAATTCCATTATTAAAATAATTCCAGGTAATTCCATTGTTTTTACATCTCTGAAGAAGCCAAAGCCAAAAGACCATCGATAAAATTTTCCGAATGTCCTAAGTGAAATTTTCACCCAACTGGATGAAATTCCAATCTTATTTCTATTGAGTTGAGTTGGTTTTGAATCAAACCTTATTAAATGCAGAACAATATTTTTCTAGATTTTAATTTTTAAAAATTCTAATCAATATCCCTTTTTTATTACAAAATGTTGTTAAATTTTGCTAAAATTTCAATTTTTAAAATAAAAAAAAATTGACATTTTATGTCTTTATAATTAGTAAAGGAAGCAAAATTTAAAATTAGGATCTGATTTTTTTATTTGTTTTAATCATTAAGATGAGAAAAAAAATAAAAATAAATTTTATCGATAAAATAAAATTAAATCTTAACTATATTTAACTATTTTCTATACTATTATATTCCGAATTTTATGATTTTATTATTTTTTTTTTCAATTTTTGAATAATATTAAATAAATAATTGTAAACGTTGTTAATAATTTGGCGTTGGTTTTCTATAGCGACAGCAAATGCTGATTTTAGTCTAATAAAGAACATGTGATATTTACTCGTGATATAGATACCCAATCTTTATTATAACCTGTTTTAAACTTATTTTTCTCATAAAAATGACAGCCATTTTTATTTGTAGTATCAAACGTAATAGCTCCACATTTGTATTCTTTTAAACATTCATGAAAACATTTTTCAGCTGAGTATACCCTTAAGAATTGAAAATGTTCTGCTAGTCTTGTATTAGGACAATAAGTTACTCCATTACTAGACAAAAATAATTATTAATTAATTTACTATTAAAAAAAAAATCACTTTGAACTACTCCAAATTCTAATTGTTTTGTCAAATGATGCGGTAACCAAATCTCCGCTTGGAAGAATAGCCATATCCCAAATACCATTTTGATGACCACTGAGTTTAATTTTTTCATTAAATTTAGAATGAATTATGACCGTGTTATCAGGCCACCCTGATGCACTCACTAGATAACCATTAGGCAAGACTTTTAATGAAAGCACTCCACCTGTATGTTCATGCAATGTTTCTTTAAGATTGTAATCGTCATCCCATATTTTAATTGTTTTATCATCTGATCCGCTGGCTAAATTTCCGTTATCCAATAAAGCTAAACCTTTTACATATGACGTATGACCATAAAGAATTTTTTTAAGTTTTCCACTTTTTTCCCAAATTCTAATAGTGCTATCTCCTGATCCACTCACTAAGTTTTGATTCGGTAGAATAAGCAGAGCGCATACGTCTCCTGTATGCCCTTCGAGAGTCCTGATAAAATCTCCACTTGATGACCAAATTTTAATTGTTTTATCAAAAGAACCACTAGCAAAGTCACCATTATGAAATACAGCCAAAGAAACGACCCAATTATTATGACCAATGATAGTTTTTACTAACATGCTTCTTGTCCAAATTTTTATTTTGTTATCTTCAGATCCACTTAATAAATTACCATTGAGAAGAACTGCAAAACACCTTACTGGACTATAATTTTCTAAAGTTGTTATTTTATTTTCATCATTTGATGATCTTATTTTTATTGTACCATCATTAGAACCACTCACTAAACTACCATCGTGTAAAATAGTTAGCGCTCTAACCAAATCACTATGGTATGTTAAAGTCCTCAAAACAAACAAATTTAATTAATAATTAGTAATTTATTTAAACTAAATTTTTAGGCTTTAGAAAAAGTTTGTTATTTTACTAAGAAAATTATTAAATAAATTTTGGCAAAAAATACAACCATTTTAAACCAAGAGATAAAACTCTTTGTAAATAAAATAAATTTAGCTACTTAAAAAAAAAAATGATATACGCCCAAAATCATAGTTTTTAAATTTTTTGAAAAGAATACTTTTTTAAAACTGTCGGAATTTTAAAATCTCTAAATAATTTAAAATTTTAAAATTGTAAAACTAAATGATTGTTATTACTTGAAATTTTGATTTGAAATTTGATTACTATTATAAATTGTTCTTTCTAGTAAAGCTGTTTTTAAATTCCAAATTTTAATTGTTTTATCAACTGAGCCACTGGCTAAATAATTTTCATCAATTACAGCTAGTGCTCTCACCCAATTTGAATGACCACAAAGAGTTGTAATCAACATTCCTGTAGTTGTATTCCAAATTTTTATTGTATTATCTGCCGAACCACTGGCTAAATTTCCGTCATTTAATGCAGCCAAAATGCAAACTTGACCGTAATGTTGATTAAGCTTTTTTTTCAAAACACCTTCTCTTGCATTCCATACTTTAATTGACTTATCATAAGAGCCCGAAACAAGATCACCATTGTTTAAGACCACAAGAGAACTAATTGACAAATCATGAGCTCTAAAAAATTTTATTTTTTTAGAAATATCTAAATTGTATATTTCAATATGGTTAAAATTTGTCGATGCGATTTCATTTTCACTCAACGATACTATTGAATTTCTTTTAGCATAATTGCCAATTTTTTTTATTTCCTTTTCTTTAAAAGGATCCAAAAATGTTAGCCTAGAATAAAAAGCCAGGGCTATGTGATCGTTTGTAAGCAGGCTAAATGCTTTCAATTTAGAAGTTTGAAATTCTAAAGTTTTTTCTAAAAAAAGATTGCTAGTGTTCCAGATATAAATTCGATTCTTGCTTGTCATTCCAAATAATTTATCAGATTTAGAAGTGGCCAAGTAATTAACATCATTTTTAAGTTTTGTTGAGCTTTTTGTTTGACCAGTCCATGGATCGATTAAGTTCAAACGGTTGTTTGAATAGGAAACTGCTAAATTGCCATTTTTCAGCGCACAAAGAGATAAAACTTCGCTTCCTTCATCATAACTTTTTTATTTGTACAAAAAATAATTATACAAAATTTAAAATGGCATAATATTTCGTTTGTAGATAATTTTATTTATAAAATTACATAAGATAAATAATTTTTGTAATAAGATTTAAATAATATTCAAAAGATATTTTTATTCAAATGTAGAGATATATTTTATGAAGTAGATATTTATCATACAAGTGCTAATTTTTTGATTTTTGACAGATCAACTTCAAAAATTTCCCGGTTTTAATTCAATTAATTTTTTAAATACGTAACTTATTGAGCTATACATACTTGATATACTATTTAATTACTTGTATGTTATTTATTTCAGAAAAAAAAATGTTCCATAATCGGCGATGAATAATATTAAATTATAAAAAGAAATTCTTCCAATAAAAAATACAATTTTTTTCAATCATACAATGAAATTTACATGCTTATAAAAAGGATAGAATTACATAATTTGTATTATACTTAATTATTATTTTTAGTAGTATTTAATTTTTTCTTTTTTTTTTTTAGTAATATGATCCCGTATTTGGAGAAAGATCCTCGACGTCCGTTGCGAGCCTATCATAAACAATCAACTTCGATGTAATACTTATCTATACTGACTGGATTTAAGGTATTTTTTTTTATAAACTTTAGGGCTTATAATTGTATGTAGACTTTAACTAGTAGCTTTAGTTCGTTATTTCTTTGTCTTAAGTTATCTATGCAGTATTTAATCGATTCACAAATCCCATTTTGACTATTTTTCTTATCTTCAAGCCTTATTTCTCTAAGTTTTCCGTCTATTACTTCTTTATTTAGTAACTCAGACGATCCTAATATATTTCTCAGTTCTTTGATGAATTTATTTGATCGATTAACCTTTTTTTCATTATTTTTCAGCAGTTTAGACGTGAATTCATTTTCAAGTAGTCTTTTGGTAAAGCTCAGTTTAGTTTTCCTAATTTTTGATTCTACTGGTTCTGAGTTGAGCGCATATATTAAGATTGTTGTCTTCGATATTTTTCCTGGCTTAAGCATCTGTTTTACCATTAGACCTGCCATCGTTTGGATGTTTTGCTGATATTACAGTTCTCTATACCATAAAATATTATTTGCCTTACGTAGGTTTTGAGAAGACGAGCTTTTAATTGTGGGTTTAAGTGCTTGCTATTGATATCTAGGCTTTTTTTAAGCTGTAAGAATGCTCTAAATTTACTAAGTCTTCGTTCTCTTAGATGTTTTTTACTATAGCATTTACCATCTACGCATACACCCAGGTATTTTATTTTGTCTACCCATTTAACTTCTTCTTCACATAAGACTAGTCTTTTGTCTTCTTTATTTGATCCATTGATCCTCATTATTTGTGTCTTTTCAGGATTAAACTTTATTTTTGATCGAAGTCCGAAATTTTCACACTTCATTAGGATTTTTTCCATTTTTTTGATTAAGTGAGTCATTATAAGTAGATCATCAACATACATTAAGATGGCTGTTTTAATTCAATCTATATCTTCGATTAAGTCAGGTTCCAGTCAGGTTCAATAGTTTCTGTCAGTGTGAAAATACTGTGGATTGTTGAGCTATTTCTTTTAAAACCAAATTAGTATAATATTTCGAAAAAGAATTAACTTAAAAATTTCTGAAGCTTCATCAATTTCTGTTCTTTGATCAGTCAATGATCAGGAAAATCAACTTGATAGCACTTAAAATGATGTTGAAGGCAATCCAAAACGAGTTCGAAAAAAAAAGCCAGATCATTTTTAGAAAGAAATTCGATTAACATTCAGTTAGACAATCTAAATCAACACTAAGTTCAACAAAATGTTTCAAGCATGGGTCTAAGTGTAAACTATTCAATCGTTAATGTCTCTTAAAATCAACTTGTTTGGCTTTAAATTCAGCAGTTCAAGATCTAGTCGAAAACGTGGAAGACCAAAAAAATCTAATAATGAAAGTAAGGCTTCCAAAAAAGTTAAGAAATTAAGTGTCAATTACTTTGTTTGTTTTTTCGAGGTATTTTTTTAATTATCTATCTGTGAAAAAATAAATATCTTCTATTAAAAACTTTTATCTCCTATTATTTGATTCTGTCTATTTTTAATTAAAAAAAATAATTATCTACTCACAAAAATATACCCATTTTAAAATTACTGTGTCTGTTCAGTTTTTGTTTCTTTAATAATTGACAAAAAAAATAAAATGAATATAAAATTCAACATTTTAAATAAAATTAATTTCTAAAAAAAAACAAATTTATAAATTGTTTAAAAATCAAATAATTTCGATAAAAACACTTATAATTCTTAATTTAAACATAAAAAAGATGCTTTAAAAAAAAAACATTAGTTCACTCAATAAAATATTTTTTTATCTTAAATTGAAGTACTCATAAAACTTAAAAAAAACTTGAACAATTTAAATTAAACAATCATTTAAAACTTTTTTTCATAACTAACTCGTTTTGTAAAATGAATTTAATCTATGCAAAAGCTTTTTTATTAATTTGTTTATTTAATTATGTTTTTAATGCAAAAAGACCAAGAAAAATATTGCTGAAAGAAGATATTCATTTAGATAGTGAAAATTTTGTGAATGACATAGAAAATATTTGCCGAAGAATACGTGAGCTGCAAGTAGCATATTTGCAGGATTCAATCCATGAAAGTTATATAATACCAGTTTATTTCTTAGAAGATCCTACTCCCATTTATCTGGGGTTAAATGTATTGTCTTTAAATTTTTCTAGTCCAATTCATTTGCGATCATTTCCTTCTTACTTATATCTCAATGAAATATTTGAAATCTACTCTGAAAATAGCCAACATGACCCATTATATGCTCCTGGCCATGTTCCATACCAAAATCTTAATTTCAATTTTGACATTTACTCTTTGACTAGAGATAGTGTTCTAAACGAATGTAGAAGACGTAGTTCAGATATTATAGTCCGATTAGCTTTGGTATTCGTCGAATCTATTCGATTTATTAATGTAAGAAACTATGTTGAAGGACTTTTACTAGGAAATTATGGCGGTGTGGCAAATTTTTGGTCTTTTGATTCAACAATAAGAAATTGGGAACCTAATTCAAGAATGTACTTGGATCAACATGGTGGTGAGTGCTCACTAGATTCTATTGATCATGAAAATATATCTGTCATGCCAGTTTCCATTATTTTACAATTAGCTATTATTTTGGGCCAAATTCCTATGGTTAACAGAAACTATAATAAACATTCAAGGCAAAAAAGAGTGGTAGGCTGAGAGTTGCAACTTCTTGCCTCAAGTTATTCCAAAAGTTAGTCTTGGAATTCGTTTATTCAATCCTATTAGAAAACTAGACAACATTTATTCAGATAATGAATGTTGGCTTGAATGCTTTTATGCAAGTGAAGACTGTAAAGCATCTAATTTGGACAGATCGAAAAATGTGTGTCTATTGTTTGGTGATTTAATAGCGTGCTATTAAATAAGAGAGAAAGGAGGGAAAAAATAAAAGATTTCTCTCTTCTAACTTTTATTTAAAAATAAAAACTTTTCTCTTTAATAATAAAAATAATGTCTTTAAATACTCGACTGAGCCTCCAAAGATAGGGGTCGGCTCAGTCGGGTGTTACATGAGTCCCCGTTGCGCCAGAACGGCTCCTGACGTTCGGGTCCGGTGCGATCGGCATGACTGTAGATACTGATGCGGTGCCCAGCTGACTCGACTTCCCAGATTGTCCGCGTGCAAGTGTATAGTTAAGCTGGGGCCAAACACGACCGCCGCCGGGGCTGGTGGAACGAACGAAGGCGCTGCTGGTGAAGTTGGTGACTGTGGTGGGGGGGAGGCCACGTGGGGTGTCTGGGTTGGTGCGCGTTGTGCTGGAGCTGGTTTGGGAACGGAAACGGGTGTTGGACCCGGAGCGTATGGTGGAACCGGAGTCCAGCATTGGACATAGTTCTCCGGACCACAGTCCATCAACTGTCCATCAAAAGGGGTCCGGCGTATCATGTCCATCAACCATTCGTTCTCCTGAATGTTGGCCATGGACATGAAGATAAGGGGCGTGGGGCGTCGTTCTATGAGTCGGCATCGCACGAGACCGCCGCGCTCCCTTCTACCATTCTCGCAGACCCATTCCTCGAGGGAATTCCGGGTCGCGTTCCTTACGTTTGTAGTGGGTTCGACACGTACTTCCAATGGTACGTGTCGTTCTTTGCAGAGCTGTTCTGTCATTACAAAACTTTACTAAATTTTATTTGAATTAAAATTAAATTTTATTTGAATTCGCAACTTGTTCGAACACGAGGATTCGAACATGACCTTGCCCACGCAGCGCAGTGCGTCGACCATTTTTCTGTCTCCCAGTCTTTTGAGAGGACTGGGAACTGACTTGTGGCAAGTTTATTAAAGACAACTAACTTAACAAAATTATACATAGCCAGGACTACATGCAATATTAACGGGAAAAAAGAAAGAGAAAAGAAAAACAATTTCTACTTAAAATAAATAAAAAAATACAAAATGACTAGTGGGCTTTGCAGCACCGCTCAGGTGGGTTTGTTTTTTTTTTACAACACAATATTAATAATGCAGGCGATCGGGAGGTTTTCTGGACCTCTTAGGTCTGGCCTGAACCCCTCCTTCCCCCTCTGCGGAGTCAGCACTCTGGGCTGCTTCGACTTGTTTTCTCAGATAATGATTGGGCTCGAACAACGAACTGTTCTGCTCCGGCGAAACTAGACTGTCAAAAATGTCCATATCATCTTCGTTTCCTTCGAGAAAATTTTGGTCTATCCAATAACTTTCTTCAGCTTCCCCCTCGACCCCTACTTGTTGATTTGGGTTTGGCTCAGTAATTTCGACTTGTACCGCGGCGGTTTTCTTCTGTTCTTGACTTACTCCAGAATCTTAGAGCATTGTGTTGTACCACGTATTAGCTGGGGGTTTGAAACATCGTTTGAGCTTATTGGCATGTACCAGTTGTTTTTTTCCATTGTGCTCGGCCCTAATGAGGTAATTATTCTCATTCAGAACCTCTACAACGGTGTAGGGTCCTTTCCATTTGTGGCTCAACTTCTTGGAAACAACTTTTCTTTTCGCCTCTTTTAGTAGATAAACCCTGTCTCCCAGAGAATACCGAGCCGCTCTTACATTGCGGTCGGCTTAAAACTTAAATTTACTAACCTTCGAATTCGAGGTTTTGGCCACTGTATCGTAACATCTTAGCAGATCCGCACGTACCTTATTTGCATAGGACTCTACATCAAGATTCAAATCTAGATCAGGGCTTGGGAACATTAAATCTACCGGCAGTTTTGGCTTCCGGCCATAAACAACTTCGAATGGGGTTAAGCCCGTTGTAGTGTGCACTGCCGTGTTGTACGCGAACGCTAATTTTTGAAGATAGCTGTCCCATTTCTCTTGGGTGTCGGCTACGTAACATGCTAACATTTGCTCCAAAGTGCGGTTGAAACGCTCGGTTTCGCCATCGCACTGAGGATGAATAGCTGACGTTCTCAACCTTTTTATGTCCAACAACTCGAAAAGCTGATTCATCAACTCCGATTGAAAATTAGGACCTCTGTCGGACAGTGCAGCTTCTGGAACGCCGTGGCGACAAATGAACTGGACCAGGCAATTTGCAATCTCCTCGGACACTTGCGTTTTTAATGCGAATAACTCGACAAATTTTGAAAAATGGCAGATGACCACCAGGATGTACAGATAATCCTGTTCAGTTGACGGTAATGGGCCAAGAATGTCCCATGTGATAATTTGAAAAGGCCTACTCGTTCGGATCGGCACTACCGGTTGTTTGGTGTAAGCCTTAGGCGCTTTAACCAGTGCGCACTTGTCGCACCTTTGGAAATATTCCGCGATATCCTTCAAGTACTTTGGCCAATAAAACCTACCCTTAATTTTGTCTGTGGTTTTATCGACCCCCAGATGACCACCGAACGGATCATCGTGAACTTTTTGTAGTACTTTTTCTCTATCCTTCTTTGGGACCACATACTGGTACTGGACACCCATTTCGTTCTTTTCATACCGCCTATTAACGTTCTTACCAAAAATTCTGAAACGTTTAAACTGACACCAATAAATAAAACGCTCCTGATCTGTCCTGTCGCACGCGTCCGGTCTGTTACCATCTAATAACCATCGGTGCAGCTCGGCGATCGACTGGTCTTCCAACTGCTCCTCGTTAAACTCCGTCTCCTGGAGTATTACGTGTTTTAATACAAACCCCGGGTCGTCCTGTACATCTTGCCCTTCCTCTTCTTCTTAAAAGCCATCTAGATAGTGCATCTGCGTTGCTGTTTTCATGACCTTTCCGATACTCGATGTCGAATTCATACATCCGCAATTCTATAAGCCATCTTGTCAACCTAGGAGCAGGATCCTTCAAGTTCTTTAGCCACACTAGGGGTTTGTGATCGGTGACGATTGTGAATTTCTTACCAAATATGTAATCACAATGACAATTGCCAGATTGCCATCACAATTGCCAATAACTCCCGCTCCGCCGCTGAATACTTTCTCTGCTGTTTGCTGAACCGTTTGCTCCAGTACGCAACCGGTCTCCAAAAACCTTTATATTTTTTACTTAACACCGCTCCAGCGCTATGCTCACTTGCATCCGTCTCCAACCTAAATTCCTCATCAAAATTCGGCAAGATTAAGACCCCCTTAGTACCATCGTGCGGTGTGGTAAGATAGGTTCTAATTTCGTCGAAACTCTCTTGACGTTGTTGGTTCCATGTGAAGTTTTTGCTCTTCTCCGTCGCTTCATGGAGCGGTCCAGCAATTTCGGCGAACCCTTTTACGAAGCGTCGATAGTAGTTTGTGAGTCCCAGAAAACTTTGCAGTTGGCGCACTGTTCTTGGGCGCTCGTACCTGTATAGCACTTCTATTTTTTCTGGTGATGGTCGGACCGTTCCGTTACTTACTACATGACCTAAATATTGTATCGACGGTACAAACCAGTCGCATTTCTCCCAATTGATTTTCAAACACGCTGCTCTGATCCGTTCTAACACAGTTCTCACATGAACGTAGTGTTCCTGGGCCGTTTTCGAAAAAATGAAAATATCATCCAAGTAAACCAAGCAGAAAACGTTCAGGATACCTTTCAATGCTTTCTCCATTGTTCTCTGGAAAGTAGCAGGTGCGTTCGTTAGGCCGAATGACATCACGTTGAACTCGAACAATCCGAATTCCGTAATGAACGCAGTTTTGGGGCGATCGCTTTTTCTAATTTGAATTTGGTGATAACCAGCTGTTAAGTCTAACTTAGTGAACGTAGTAGCACCGTTCAATTGGACGATCATTGACTCAATTTTCGGCAGTGGATAGCTGTCCTTAACCGTGATTTCATTTAGTCTACGGTAGTCAATGCACATCCGAATCTTCCCGTTAGTTTTTTTTGATAAGAACGATCGGTGAAGCCCATGGTGATTCGCTTTCGCTGATCAGCCCCGCTTCTAACATCTCGTCAATCTGGCGTTTCACCTCTTCCCGCAACGAAAAAGGAATGCGTCGTGCCGGTTGTTTAATTGACTTGTTTGCGTTAGCTCGATCGCATGTTCACATAAGTGTGTTTGAGTAATCGAGCTGATATCAGTGCCGACAATATCACAAAACTCGTCTTGTATTATTAATTTGAATGTCGCAATGTCCTTCGGCTCCGATTCCTTATCTCTTTGGATAGTCAGTTGTTCTGTTTGTGAAGGACTAAGCGCCTGAGCTTGCTGTTCAGCTTCGACCTGATTTACTACTATCTCTTCGATCGGGTTTTGATTCGAAAGCGCTTTCCGTATGTTTTCTAGGTATGTCTTGATATCGGTGAGTTTGAAAGCCACGTCGAGTCCTAAAAGACAGTCCTTGACCAGTTCATCGACCACTATAATCTCTACTTCACCTTCGTAGTTCTTAATTTGACAGAACAGTTACCCTTTCCTATTGTTTTGACCGGGCCACCAATACAAGTTTCCAGAGTCTCATTTAGCGGCTGCAGAACCGAGCCTGGTGCTTTACATTTGTCTCAAACACGCTTTGCCAAGATTCTTTTAACTGTTCCAGTGTCAAACAAAAAATTAACAGGATTGTTGTTTACCTCCCATTTACCAATAATGCTATCGTCGAACATGACTTTATTTATCACCCTATTCGACACGCTCTGTTCTGTTCATTCTTTTCTGTCTGCAGTTTCTAATTTCATTCGATTTTTTCTGGAAAAACAGTCCTCCACTAAATGTCCCTGTTTGCCGCAATACAGGCAAACCTTTCGACTGACGGGTGCTTCTTTTCCTGTGTACAATGAACCCCGGTCTTCCATGTCTTTGGTACATCGATCAACTATGGTGAGCGATCTCTTCGGTGTGGGCCTATTCCTGTTTAGGATTTCCAACCTCGAATAGGTTTGCGCCACGAGATCGTAAGCTTCGGAGCACGTTCGTGGTCTTGAAAAATCCACTCGCCAAAATACTGATGGTTCGATCAGGCCAGTTACGAACCTCTCTTTTACCAGGTAGTCGTACCGGTTTTGATCGAACTCGCCCGTATATACGAACGCTTTTTTGCCAACGTCCACAGGCTCGTATAAAAATCGCGGAAGTCTTCGCCGGGTAGTTGTCTGCGGTTGTAAAATTCGGCGACGGCATCAGTTTGTGACGCCGGTTGGTGGCCGAATAATTTTGCCATTTCGAGCTCCAGCTCGAAAAGAGTTATTGGGCCTTTTGGTATCCTAAAATCGTATCTAGTTAGACATTCATCGTCAAGAAATGTCGCTAGACAATTCCTCAGGTCGGCATTTTCGACCTCGTTGTTCTCTGCAAACAACATAAAACGGTTCCACCAGGTACGTACGTCCTGTTTCATCGTATACATTGTAGGTTTGAATGACCATTCCTTTGACGACGATTTTTGCTTTGGCGTCTGAACTGCTGTTTCGCACCAATCGTCACGTATGCGCGCTGATCTTAATGTTGTTTCTTTTTCCGGTTTGATTATCTGAGAACCGTCCGCTAGACAACCCGACTTGTTTATATCGACTTTAGGTTCCAACGTATTTCGTCGTCCCAGGTCCGGCCACTTTGGCGTGCCGATCGATCTCGCAGGAGTCTCGCCTTCCCATCTACCACGATTTCGCCGTGGAACGTCTTCGAATTCGGGCGTCGATCCTTCTGGTTCCTCCTTCCACGTGTCTAAAAACGGATTTGTACTTTGCCATCTGCTTCCGGTTCGTTCGTTTTCTATCTGTTCAAACTGCGTCCTGTTCGGTCCCCTAAACATTTGTGATCGCCTTGGTACAGGTTCTGTCTCTTGTCTGTCATTTTGGCCTAGGTCGGAGTATTGTCTTCTTTGATCAGTCTCATTGTATCCTATTTGATCGCCTTCTCGCCAGATGTTGATCGGCTCGGACTTAATCCCCGAATACTCTCCAGTATCCTTGCGAGCTTTTTCTCTAGTCCGATTTAGTCCTTCGATTTCATCGGCTTCTTGAAAACTGACTTTACATGAACTGCTTATCGACTTTGACTCTCCGTTCAGCCCTGACCAGACCTTAGTTCCTAGCCTGACCAAGATAATCGTCACCATTAACACGATTACGCTTATGCAACACTGCATAAATAACAGCACGTGTTCATTAAACATCTTGTTGTTTTTTTATTTCTCTAAGCTTAACCGCTGCTACCAATTTAATAGCGTGCTATTAAATAAGAGAGAAAGGAGGGAAAAAATAAAAGATTTCTCTCTTCTAACTTTTATTTAAAAATAAAAACTTTTCTCTTTAATAATTAAAATAATGTCTTTAAATACTCGACTGAGCCTCCAAAGATAGGGGTCGGCTCAGTCGGGTGTTACAGTGATAAGTTTACTCAGGCAAGAGAAAATAGCTTCCAAGTTTTCATGGCTCAGTCAGTTGATTTATCAGATATTCCTTTTCACAACAGCAATAGTTGCTGTTCCTTTTGGAATTCGTATTGGGTTTTTCATCCTTTAACCAACTGTTGCTGTATTGATAATTACGGCGATTTATTTAAAATTGCAGATAAAAGCTACAATGAGTGTAGTAGCAGTTCATTTGATAGTAGAGGTTGCACTAATGGTAGAGGTTGGCTATGTGAACAAGAAAATAACTTTGTTCCAAGAGACGAACTTAGAATTTAAATTTTTATTTAATTGATAAAATAAATATATCTTGAATATTAAAAAATATTTCTTTTATTTTCCCTTCTCTAAGATTATTTATTTATTTATTAAAGAAAAAAAATTCTTTTTTAATTTAAATTAAATTTTCAAAATCTTTTAAACAGCAAATTAACTTTTATTTGTAAAATTTAAGGCCAATTAATCATTTTAACATATATTTCAAAATAAAATTTTATTTTTTTATTTTTTTTAATATAAATAAAATCAATAATATTTAAAAAAATTAACTTTGATTATGTTCTTAACAGACCCGTCATGATTGTTTAAAATCCCTATCTAGCTAGAGCATTGTTTAAGTGTCTATTCTTTCTATTCAGTTTCAAAATCAAGAGCAATGTGAAAACCTAGTACAAAAATGAAAAATTGTTACAAATTTTAATTTAAAATTTTTCTTTCAAATATTTTTTTATTGATTTTAATTAGTAAATTGATCAATAAATATTTGATTCAGATTTTAAAGAAATTTTAGATTGTACTTGATTTGTACATAAGTGTTTTTATTTACTAGAAATAAAAATTGATTGTGAATTTTGTCCTCTTCGGCTGCTTGTTTTAATTTTATAAATAATTATTTTATTTAGTAAATTTTCAGCCTTTTTATTAAGTTAATTTATTTTAGTGATATACAAAAAAAATTTTGTTTGCAAAAACAATTTATTTCATGGATGGACAATCACATTTATTATTACCATTTTTAAGGTTCTCCAAATGATAAACCGTACTTAGTCAAAAAGGTCCCATTTTTTAAATTTTTAAACCGGTTTCCGGGGGCTGCACATGTATTAGTATTTTTTTCCTTCTCTAAAAATTTTGATTATATTATGCTAGAATTAAAAAAATTAATTTTTTAAGTTTTAAATAGACAAAAAGAGAAAAAAAATGAAATTTTTGTTTTTTCTATCTTTCGTGAATATTTTCAGCCAAGATGTGTCTTAATTTTTTTGTTTTGTACTTGAATATGTTCTGGGTTTTACCCGTCGGGTTTTAGACAACACCGACGTACCTCAGACAATCTAGTTTTTCTAACCCAAAAAGTCTCTGAGACTCTAGTAAGAAAGAGATAAGTATGCTCTCTCTTTTTTGACATTTCACAAGCGTTTGACCAGGTTTGGCACAGCGGAGTCATTTTAAAACTCAGCAAAAATGGAGCCCCCCTTTATATCTTAGAATGGCTTGTTAACTTTTTAAAAAATCGTAAGTTCTTTGTCAAGCTTAACGATTTTGAATCTGAACCAGGATTCATTGAAACAGGTGTCCCGCAAGGCGCAGTCATTAGTCCTTTACTTTTTACCATTTTCATTAATGACATCCCTTAGCAAGATCAAAAAAATCTATCCTTCTCCCTCCTATTCGCTGATGATCTTGTTACATTCTTCATTTTCAAAAAATATGGAAACATTAATAACATTATTAATAATTATTTAAAAAAAATACAGCTATGGCTCCAGAAATGGAGACTAAAAATGTCGCCTGACAAATGCAGTCACATAATCTTCTCTGGTAACTCCTCAAAGAATCAACCCCTAAACTTGAAACTATTTGGCAAACAAATATCTTACAATGATTCCCCAATCTTTCTTGGTATAAAGTTTGACCTGAGTCTTAACTCCCAAGTTGATGTCATTCGTTCCAGATGCCTCGACAGGGTAAACATTGTTAAGATTTTGTCGCACAAATCTTGGAAGCTAAGCAAAAAAACTTTAACTGGAGTCTACACAACACTTGTTGGCTCAATCATAGACTATAGCTTTTTCGCGCTATCACGTATATCCACTTCGGCTTTAATCTCTAAACTAGTTAATTCCTTTTTTCAGACTTGTGCAAAAATAAAAAAAATTTATTTTTAAAATTAATTAGAAAAAATATTGATTAAAACTTACATATAGAGAAAAAATTATTAAATTTTGATTTTAAAATTAATTTAAAAGACTTTTTGAAAAAAAATTTCAAGTTGACTATGAGTTCATAACTTTTGAACAACTCGGTTTTTTTCTAAATGTCTGAATTTTAGAACAAAACAAAAATTCAAAAATTAACCTTGTATCTCTAAAAATGTATAAAAAAAAGGAAATAGTTGTGTCACTTAATTTTAACACTTGAAAGTAAATACACTTAAGGTTACATAAAGGAAGTGTCGGAATGTTATTTTTTTGATTTTATTAAATTTAGAAAATTTATAAAAATATTCAAATTAAATAACTAAAATTCTAGAAAAATTGGGTAAAATGAAAACAATTTTACATTATAACATTTTCATATTTTTAAGAAAAAGTTTTAAAAAAACAAAACTCTGCCTAAATTATTTAACTAAAAAAAGAGAAAATAAAAATTTTTCAAATTTTGCTAAAACATATAAAAATATGAAAATCTAAAAATGTAAAATTATTTACATTTTGTCAAAAATTTGACCAACTATTCATAATAAAAACGATTATTTTTAAATTTGATATTTTCTAATTCATCATTGAATAGATTTTAAATCTCACTCGGATAGTTTTTTATTTCTAATTTTTTTAAATAATCTTTTCTTAATGTGTTGAATTCATTTGAACTTTTTGTTTCTTTTATTAATTTGAAAAGAAATGTTTCTAAACTTTTATATGGACCATTATTATAGCAACTAGGCAATGGATTTGTTTTTGACAGCTTTTGCTTTAAATCCTAATCTTCATTATCTGATTCAAATTTAATCCCGATTAAATGAGAAGCATCAATATGTGTACAATCATTTAGTTTAACTTTCGAGTCTACACAAAAAGACAATCCATCACTATTGCTTGTATTAAATTTTTTGTTACAATCATTTCTACCTATTCCTGACTGATAATTAGCTCCTTTTTCAAAAGGACCATATTTTTTATGATTATCATGAAATTCCAAATAAGAACTAATTTTTTCTTTAGTATGCTGTTCTATCATACTCCAAACGCTTTTATTCATTTCATTTTCAGAAGAACATTTTTTTATTAATAAAAGTTCTCTTGTTTTTTTTATTATTCGAAATAGATAAATTATCAAAATCATTTAAAATATCAAAATTAGAACCACTTGCACCAAGATCATATTTATCATAGTCTGATTCTTCATCATGTTTTGAACTTTTGTCTGATTCATCATCAGTATCTTCGTTTTAAAAATTCTTTCGATACATTTTTCTTTCTGATTTATTTTCCGAAATTACAGGTAATATATAAAAGAGAAAAAAAACAGTTGCTTGGAAACAAAACATTTAATAGAAATTTTTAATTAATTTTTGTCTACATTAAGCAAATTATTACGCATTTGATTTTGAATAAAAATTTCAATTTTTTTCCTTTCATTTTTGCTAATTGTAAAGTCTCGGGTTTGGACTTTAGGGATTAAAGCCAAGAAATAAATAAAACAATTTAATTTAGTTAACAGTTTATTTAATGGAATCCGAAATTATAACAGTAAAGTAGTGGTTTAAATAGTAGCTAAGAGTTAGCGTGCTCTGACTGCAGTTATGACTTAAATGCATTCTAATAAGGTCTAGAGAAGAAGATTAAGAGATGACAAAACTCGGGTCTTAACATCGCTCCCCCTCTCATAAAATGACCTCAGCAGTGCTGACTAGTGACCACTATGAAAAATACAAAAAAAAATAGAAGTCAAGTACAAAAACAAATAGAGATTTAACAAAAAGAATGAAACAACTACAACAAAAAGGTAACATAACTGATCTAAATTAATTGTAAATTACCCGGGTGTAATAGTTGGATGCCAACTGCGCACGGCAAACTGGGCAACGTTCTCGGACGTCCCGATCGGAGTTGCGGACGTACCCGAACATACAGTTCTCGCACATGAGGTGCCCGCTTTGCGTCGAGACAATTGAGGGACAGTTCTCGAACTGCTCGAGGCACACTGGACATGACCCACCACTAAATCGGTGGTTCTTGTTCGTGGTCGGTCTCGCCAGCAGTTGAACGGCCATAAACTCGGAGGTTGTGGTTGACGGCCATGACACGTTTAGTGCTCTCCTTGTTTGGGGGACCCATGTTTTTTTTATTATTCGAAATAGTCCTCTTGGTGTACCGAAGCGTCTTCGTAGCGGAGAAACGCATAATTAGTTTTGTGGAAGCCACGGTTGGGTCCCATTCTCAGCCACTTAATTGGACCAAACTTTTTCTGGTGGACGTCAAGCTCTTCTCGTAATATTGAGTTTGCATTCGGCACATTAGGAATTCCGTGTACCATTATGTCGTGCTCGGCTTGCATTTTTCGATTGTAAATTTTGAATTTTGAATTTTGAATTTTTATTTTTGTGGTTATGCAGATATTTCTTGACAAAAAGTCAATAGAAAAAAGGTTCTTCTGGATCACTCCTCCTTTGGCTAACGTAGAAAACTAATGTCTATACAAATCAATTTAACTATAAAAATAATCAAAAAAACATAGCTCTATGTACAAAATAGTTTTAATGTAAATTAGTATCCTAACCTATCTACGGGTTTAATTGAGCGCTTGCTCCTCCTAAGATGGTCTTGTGGATTATTTATATTCTTTTGAAAATAGTGGTTGGGCTGAAACGTTTCATCCTCATTATCAGTTGATTCCGAAACTGACTCGGATTGACTAGTTTGAGGCTTGTTTAGCATTACCATATCGTCGATTTTGTACTCAACTGGCTTGATATTCCTATCGTGCTGTATTCTGGCTTTTTCAACCATAAAATCTCTATTCTTCTCGACATTCTTATAGACTTCATGAAGCTTTTCCTGGAGTCCTTCGACGAACAGTTTGACCACTATGCTTTCTTGGTTAGTTATCTCTAATTCGTTAATTTCGTCGTTTGGTTCGTCTTCGTTCCCAATTACT
This sequence comes from Brachionus paranguensis, assembly GCA_016802215.1. Taxonomy (NCBI): domain Eukaryota; kingdom Metazoa; phylum Rotifera; class Eurotatoria; order Ploima; family Brachionidae; genus Brachionus; species Brachionus paranguensis. The sequence goes on along the minus strand of JAESIX010000052.1, from coordinate 71,494 downwards.
AAATCTAATGGTATCTTTGGTTTTCTGCCATATACTACTTCGAATGGTGTATGATTAGTTGTTGCGTGGGTTGACGTGTTGTATGCGTATGCCATATATTGTAGATACTCGTCCCAATCATTTTGATGCTCGTTGACAAAGCATGAAAGCATCGTTTTCAATGTGCGATTTAAACGTTCAGTCAAGCCGTCACACTCAGGATGGTATGGTGATGTCTTGAGTTTATGAATGTCGAGTAATTCATAAACTTTTCCTAAAAGCTCCTATTGAAAGTTCTTTGCACCGTCTGTTAGAATATTTGTGAAGAGACCATGAATCATCATGAGATTAATTAAACGCTTGGCAACGCTTTCGGCAGTGATATTTTGAAGTGCGGAAAGTGCCACCCATTTTGAAAAATGATCACAAACCACTAGAATGTACATATTTCCATCCTTTGAAAGTGGCAGCGGACCAATTATATCACAGGTTCCTAGCTGAAATGGTCTTGTGGGGAGTAGAGGTTGCAATTTTGCCTTGTGAAGAGATTGTGGATTTTTGATTTTTTGACAGGTAAGACAATTTTTGATAAAAGTAATGGTTCTGTTCTTTAAAGCAGGTCTAAAGAACCTTGACTGGATTTTATCTAGGGTCTTTCTGACTCCTAAATGTCCGTGGAATATTGAGCAATGGATAAAAGTTAATATTTTATTTACCATATGTTCTGGTATTGTTATGAGTTTTTGTACTGATCCGTCGTCTTGTGGTTTAAACCAATACAAGAGTTGATCAACCAGTCGCAAGTCATCGTAATTCTCGTAAAGTACTCTTTTAAGGTTTGTATTCAAGTGATCTTTCTCGATTGGCCTTGTATTACCACTTTGCTCAATTAGTTGTTTTATCCATCGAATGCAATTTTCTTTGTTCTGCTCTTCTGGCGTAACCAGTAGATCGCAATGGGCTTCTTCTTTTTGCTCGATTTTTGCATTCTCGGAGATGAAATTTATAATTTTATCATCTTCTGGTTGGTCATCTGATTTGTCTTTGTCATCTTGAACATTCCATCTTGAAAGTGCATCTGCGTTTGAATGAATCTTGCCGCTTCGATATATTATACGAAAAGTATAATTGTTAATCCTGATTAACCATCGTGCTAATCTAGAGTTTGGAGTTTTACAAGATAAGAGCCATGATAGCGGCTGATGATCAGTAACAACATCGAATTCTTGGCCATAAAGATATTGATGAAAGTGTTCGACTGCTAGTACAATGGCCAAAAGTTCTTTTTCGGTTGTGGAGTAATTTCGCTGGGCTTTGTTTAGTCGTTTACTAAAATATGCTATCGGCCGTAAATTTCCATTAAATTCTTGGCTAAGCACTGCGCCAACGCCATTGTTACTTGCATTAGTATCGAGAATAAAATTCTTTTTGAGATCTGGAAGCATGAGAACTTTATCTCTTGTGAGATAGTTCCTCAGGGTGTTATATGCATTTTCACAATCTTCGTTCCAGTTAAGTTCACCTTTGTTCGAGGCTTCCTCTTTTGTTGTTAGTTTGTATAGTGGAGCAGAAATCTTGGCAAAATTTTCAATGAATTTTCGGTAGTATTGGGCAAGTCCGAGGAAGCTCTGAAGTTGAGTTAATGTTTTTGGTCGTTTATATTGGAAATGAGCTTTACATTTCGACTTGTCTGGCTTGATTGAACCATTGGAAATTACATGTCCTAAAAATACTATCTCTTGCTTTGCTACTTCACACTTTTTTAGTTTTACTGAAAGTTGAAATTTTTTCAATTCGTTTACTACAAGTTCTATGTGTTTAAAGTGTTCTACCAGTGTCTCTGAATGAATCAGGATATCATCCAAGAAGACCACTACAAATCCAGCAATGATGAACTTCTTTAATACTTGATTCATCGCTCTTTGAAATGTAGCTGGAGCGTTTGTGAGCCCCATTGGCATGACGAGATATTCGAACAAACCCCATTCACATGTGAATGCTGTTGGTTTTCTACATTCTTGCTTCATCAAAATTTAAAAATAACCAGTATAAAGATCCAATTTTGTGTACCATCTCGATTTAGCCAACAATGCATACAAATCTTCGTTGTTTGGTAGAGGGTGAGCATCTTTGAGCTTTCGCTCGTTCAGCGAACGGTAATCAATTGTGACTCTTATTGAACCATCAGGTTTAGAGACAAGCATGAGCGGTGAAGCTCATGGAGAGTTACTAGGCTGAATTAAATTCGCTTCTAACATTTCGTCGAGCATTGCTTTGAATTATTCCCTCTTACTGTACGGTATATGTCTCATCTTCTGTTTTATTGGTGGTAAACTTGGGTCGATCAGGTTAATTTCGTGCTCGAAGCAAGGTGATGGTTTTAGCTCTTTAAGTGATGATGCTGAAATTGACGTGATAAGTGTGTTGATTTTCTCAAGGTAGTGGTTGAAGTTGATGTCAGAGATGTTGTTGATCATGCATGATTTACTAAGTGCATTTTGTACATAATGTTTTGGTTCGTTGACGAAATCTCTGTTTAATAGCTTCACAGTTTCTCGAAGTTTATCGATTGGTTGAGAAAAATAGGGAAACTGTTCTAGTAAATCCATGCCTAAAAGACAGTCCGAGAACAAGTTTTTGATGACAACTAAGAATGTAAATATAGCAGTTTCACCTATTCTACATTCTGCATATGTTCTACCTAAAGTTGCAAGGTTTGTGCCACCAGCACCAGCGATCACATTCGGCACTTTTTCCGAAGGTGATGGGTTCTTGAGTTGACTGTACACTCTGTCGCTTGTTACACTTATTTGCGCACCAGTATCAACGATGTAAGATATAGGTAATTCATTAATTAAACACGTACCTTCAATTGAGTTGTCAATGTTTTCAATATCTACTTCCTTTTGAAAAACTTCTTCGGTCGTGTGAACCTTGGAGTTTAGAGGTTGAACATTCTTGTCTTGGTGTTCGATTGTAGTGTGTTCCACACGTCCCATGTTGTCTTGTCTAATGGTTGGTAATTTCTTTTTCTTTGGATTTCGTATTGCCCGAAATTGATTCTCAGAGTTAATTCTGTTTCTTGGAATTGTTGGGTTTTTAAAACAATCTTTGGCTAGATGTTTGTGGTGTGTACACCGGATACAAAAATCATGATTAGCTTCAATCTCGATGCTTCGTGGTTTCTCCTCGAAAGTTACTCGATTGTGCATTGGTTTTGGCGTCTGATATTTTATAAATGCTTCCTCTAGCTGGAAGGCTTTATTCAAGACGTCTGATAATTTGTTACACGTTGGAGGTCTACACAATTCTTGTTTGATCTTGATATCGTAAATTCCGCGAATAAAACGATCAACAATTAGTGGTTCGAGCGCAGGCTCATTTTGACCTGGGTAAGCGGCTCCTGCTAAATGCTCCAATTCACACAAATAATTGTAAATGTTCTCTTGTGGTTGTTGTCTTCGTGAAGCAAATTCAATGAGAGGATCATTGTATCTGTTCTACTTACCATACAATTTTCTCAAAACCTCTTTGATTTCCTCATAAGTGGCGTTTGGTCTTCGATTCAGGATACGTTGTTCAAGCTTGTTCAGGCATCTGTCCTAACCAAAGCTAATAATGCACCTGTCTTATCTTGTAACCTCATTGCATACCTCTCGAAACTCTTAACCCACGAATTGAAATCTTTGTCTTCTGTAAAACGACTAACCGTATATGTAGGAACATTCAATACTGGTATACGTTTGTTCTCTTCAATGGATCCTACTAAAATATATAGCAGAATCCTCCCGTTGCGCACCAATTGTAAAGTCTCGGGTTTGGACTTTAGGGATTAAAGCCAAGAAATAAATAAAACAATTTAATTTAGTTAACAGTTTATTTAATGGAATCCGAAATTATAACAGTAAAGTAGTGGTTTAAATAGTAGCTAAGAGTTAGCGTGCTCTGACTGCAGTTATGACTTAACTGCATTCTAATAAGGTCTAGAGAAGAAGATTACGAGATGACAAAACTCGGGTCTTAACATAATTTTAATTTTTAAAAACACCTAATATAATTTTAGATATTTTTCTCAAAATTATAAATGCTTGATCAAGAATTTTTTAATAATTTCTTATTAAAAATAAAATCATAGCTTATAATCAAGTTATTTCAAACATTTATAATGGGAGGTGATCTGAATTCGAAAACTAAAAGTTTAGGTTGTTCTAGTGAAAATGAGAATGGCATTATTTTAGAGAAAATTATTAACAAGCTTTACCTCTCATTAGTAAATGATAAAACACCAACATATAATAAATTTAAGACAGAATATTATGAAGTTCTTGACATTTTTTTAATACCATCCTCACTAACAGATAGAGTTGTTGACTTTAAAGTTCTGTTTGATGATGATATGTTGAGTGATCATTTTCTTATTCAAGCACATATTTGAGTTCAGCATGCTATAACAGTTAATTGTTCAAATTTTAATTTTAATTTTAAAAAGGCAAATTGGCGACTCTACCAAGATTTACTTAAGTCTTCTAGTCAGCATAATAGTTTTACGGAAAATATTGATGAGCAAAATGAACAAATCTCTAAAAAGATTATTCATGCTTCTCAAAAAAGTATACCCCTCCACTCTCAAAAGTTTTTAAAATCTAGTTTACCAAAAAACATAGTAACATTAATTAAGGAAAGAAGAAAATTAAGAAGATCTTTCTAAAAATCTAGATGTCCTTCTCTTAAGGTAGCTTTTAATAAGCTTACATCCGAGCTCCGTCTCAGTCTAAAAGAATTTTGGAACAAAAACTGGCTCGATTTCATAAACAAAACAGGAAAAAATCCATTGTCAAGTAGGCCTTTTTGGAGGAAAATAAATAAGTTCAGATCAAAGAAATCTTCAAGACAAATTCCATCACTTTTTAAAAGTTGGTAAAGAAATTAATACAGATATAGATAAAGGAAAAAGCTTTGGCGATCAATTAGCCACTACTTTTAGTCCTAACATCGATTTTGTAGAATCGGAGGATAAGTGTGAATTAACACAAGAAATAAAAGATTTCTTAAATAAGGTACAAAATAATTTTAAAGAGCCCATTACTCTCTAAGAAATTACAAATGCCTTAAAATAACTCAAAGTACTATCGGGGTCTGGTCTAGATCGGATCCACAACCAAATGCTAAAAAATTTATCTATAGAGACTTTATTTGAAATATGTCAACTATTTAACATGAGTTTGGAACTAAGTCAGGTCCAAAAATCCTGGAAAATAGCAAGTATAATCATGATCCCTAAGAAATCTTCTCATAGTGAAGACCCTAATAATTATCGTCCTATTAGTAAGACAAGTTGTCCGGGAAAGTAACTTGAAAGAATTATTTACACTAGAATATATAATTTTCTTGAGAACAACAAATTACTTATAAATGAACAATCAGGATTTAGAAAACATAGAAGCACTGCAGATAATGTTTATTTTCTTATTCAAAAAGTAGTAGAGTCTTTAAATAGAAAGAAAAAAGTATGTTGTCTATATTTTGACACGAAGGACTAATTTACAAGCTAATTAGAAATAATCTCCCCCCTTATCTTATTCATTGGATAAGTTCGTTTCTAGATTTAAGATCTTTTAGAGTAAATGTAAATGGTCATTTAAGTGATCAATACTCTATAAAAGCAGAAGTTCCACAAGGGTAACTAATTAGTCCACTTCTTTTAAGCATTTTTATAAATGACATTCCAAAAAGAAACAAAACAAACTGTCAATACTCTCTTCTTTTTGCAGATGATTTGGCTACTTTTTTTATTTTCAAAAAGTTAGGAAATCATGAAACACGAAACACGATCAATAAGCTCTTAAACGAAGTTGAAAAATGGCTTTTCAAATGGAAAATGAAAATTTCTATTGAAAAGTCATGTTACATGATCTTTGAGAAAAAAACAAAAATTAAAATCAATCTTGACCTTAGAATTAATGATAATAATTTAAATAAAGAGGAAAAAGTCAAATTCTTAGGCATCACACTAGACTCAAAACTTACATTTAGTCCAATGGTGGATAAATTAAAAGAACGCTGTAATTCAAGGCTTAATATAATAAAATACCTCTCAAATAGGAAATGGGGTCTAAAACCAAAAACATTAGGTAATCTTTACAAATCTTTGATAGGATCAATCTTGAACTATTCTTTTCCTTGTTTAAATTCATTCTCGGAAACAAACATCAAAAAAATATAAGTTATTCAAAATTCAGCAGTTCGATCTATTTTGAAGCAAAAATATGATACCCCCTCCAATATTATGCACCAATTGGCCTTCAATAAACTTAATCCACTTAAAGTTTCGACTCTTTCAGTTGAGTGAGAGATATGTCAGGGTAGGATTGAGTCATTTTGTTCCACTGTTCGTCAGACTGGTGGAAGAATATAAAGAAGGTTTCGAATCAAGATTCGTTAAATATCCTACTCCACTGTGTAATTACTACCTTACTATTTCTTCTTTTTTTCCTGATCTCTAAGATATTTAAACAAAAAAAAACTTTTACCCAGAAGAAAGTCTCCATCGCTGACGGTCTGCTCATCTAGACTCCTAGTTCGAATTGAGTTGGTCGAAAGCCAAGAAAAAAAAAAAAAAACAAAAAATCAAAATCACATAATCAAAATTACATAATCATGTAATATGGAGTCGATTGTGATCATTTGCGATAATTTACGATAGGTTCAGCCGCAGTTACATGTAAATGACAAAAAGTTTTTTAAATAGATGCTAATACATTTTTTAAAAAAACAGATTCATCAGTTTAAAGTTTTTAACTAAAAAAAATTAAAAGTCAAGGAAATCTTGAAAATAAATTTTAATTTCTCAAAAATTGCGATTTTAATTGATGCTTCATTATTTTTTGATTTGACTAGTTTCAATTTAAAACTTCAAAATTATTTAAATTTAAAATTACTATTTCTTGTTGTAAAAACTAGGGATATATAATTAAAAGATTAACTTAAGTAAACCCATTTATTTTTTATTTTTAAGTGAAAGCTTATATAGTGGTTAAAGAATAGCGTCATACTGACATAAAGCAAAGTAGGATTTGCTAGGCATAACATATGCCCCCATCCCGGAAAAGAATGGCCCCACATTCTGGGGAAATTTTTAAACAAAATATTAACAACAAAAAAAAATAAAAAAAAAAATACTACAAAAGCTTCAACAAAAGCAAAACTTATTCTTTTTCTGCTGAATAGAATATTTGGTCGATTTCCTCGTATTCATTCTGTGCGTCGCAAGTTGGGCACTCGGGAATTTCCACGGTCGACCTAAATATGCAGTCCGCGCAAAATAAATGGCCGCAAGCGGTCCGCATTAGCTCTTTTTTGTTCAAATAAACTAAAGGTCTAGTTCACAGGCCACATTCCATAGCCATTAGCTCTAAGACCGCCGAATCTTCTGGGCGGAATCTGGCCTTACGGTTAGCTGCAGCAAGGGGTAAAACCTCAAATTTTGTTTTAATTTTCTCATCCAGATACCTGTCCCAGTTGGTTGTGATGAAGGTTCCCAAATCTCCTGTTCCTTTTTTCCACCACCTACCAGTGGCTCTGGGCGAAGGGATACAAATACGGGGGCCAACGACGGCGGCGGCGGTTCCGGGCGGTTGGACAGTCTGGCTTTGACGCGCTCATTAACCTCCTCGGCTAAGCGCTATGAAAATCGCTTTTCATTGTACTCGAGTTGTGCTTCTCGTATTCTCACTGCCTTTTTTCTCACGTTGAGGTTTTTTTCTCTTACCAATTGATTGGTGAGTTTGGTCCGGAATTGTGTACGAACACACTTGAGGTAGTCCCATTCACCCTTTCATTGACCTGAGCGTCCTATTTTCGTCTTCCAACGCACGTAAATACTCTTGCTGCTCCAGAGACGGTAGTCTACGCAGCGCTACCTCTCGTCTGTCCAAGTCAGCTTCGAATTGGTCCAGCTCTTCTTTGCGACGACGAAGTTCGATTTGTCGGACTTCCGCTTGACTTCCTTGGTTTCCCGAGCTTTTTGGAAAGTGTGAAAGTTTGGTGCGTTTCGGGTTAATTCGGGCAACAATTTCCCTTCCATGCCATGAGGCCCCGTCCAAAGATTGGACGATTTGAGGGTGCAAGGCAACTTGCTCAAATCGCACGAAAGCGATGGTGGTGCTTTTTGATCTTGGCTGTGACATAACCTTCGCCCATGTAATGTTACCGAGGCCAAATTTGAAGGCGTGGTGGCGAAGAGCCCGACGGAAGCGTAGTTCGCAGTCTTCTACCGTGGGAATCGATTTGATAAAGATGTCGTGAACGTTGCTGTTGGTGACCGATTTATCAAATTGGAGTTTCTTCATGTTGATGGCTGATAGGTCTAAAATGTTGGACTCATGCTCGTCTTCAAGTGGACACAGATTATGCATCTCCATCTCCCAATCAATGCTATCAGCCAACTGATCCAGACCTTGAGCAACAGTACTAATACGTGGCACTGACTCATTTGGCTGATCTTTTTCGGTTTGTTGATCTTGCTTTAGAACAGTGCTGCCAAAAGGTTTTCTATTCGGTGGTTCTGCTGTTCTTCCCCGGCCTCGAATCATCCCGTTCCAGGGGTTTTGACGATATTTACTTGTTGACGCCATTTGAATAATTTTTTTTTTAAGTGAGCTGTGGATTGATTTTAAAAACGATTTTAATTAATTTTGAAATGTGAAAAAAATTTTTGAATTAATTAATGCGAAATTATTAAAATTACAATGCTCAAAAGACTTTCTTAAGTTTACAATTAATTAGTTTTTTTGTTTTTTCGGTTTTCTTCCCCTCTTTCTCGGTGGTGCATGATCCATTTGGTTTTTTTCCGGCTTATTATTTTGATTAGCGATTGCTAATTCTTTACCTTGACCTTCGGAGTAATGTTCTAATTCTCCAAAGAACCTTTTAAGCCTATTATGATGTACCACTCGGGTTCTGGCTTTAGGATTTTTTGCTAATCTTATTTGGTAACATTGTTCATTAATTCTTTTTATAATCACAAAGGGTCCCTCCCACTTTAGGGCCAATTTTTTGGATAGTCCCGGCTTTATTGTTACCACATCTTTTAGAACAAGGTCACCCTCTATGTAAGAGCTGGGCTTTATATTCCTATCATATAACCATTTAGTTTTTTCAAGTTTAATTTACTGGTTCTTCTCGACTTGACGAAAAACTTCCCCAAGGTGATCTCTGAGCTGACTCAAATATCGGTCTGCCATCGATTGATTAGGATTTGGAGCTACTAATACGTCCTGTTCAACCTCTTGAACCATATCCTCCTGTCCATCTGTAGGTTGGCTGATTGGACTTACATTTTGAAATACTAAATCAATCGGGAGCTTAGGGTTTCGGCCAAACATCAGCTCATATGGTGTATGATTTGTAGTGGAATGCACCGAGCTGTTGTAGGCGAATGCTAACTTTTTTAAAATTATGTTCCAGTTGTTTTGGTTTTCGTTTGCGAAACATGAAATCATGGTCTTCAGGGTTCGATTGAACCTCTCAGTCAAACCATTACACTGTGGATGATATGCACTAGTTCGGAGTTGATAAATGTCTAAGAATTCGTAAAGTTTTTTCATCAACTCTGACTGGAAATTGGTACCTTGATCTGTCAAGATGTTGGTGAAAAGTCCAAAAAGAAGTATGAATTCTAAGAGATAATTTGCAACTGTTTCTGCTTGTTGATCGGCCATGGAAAAAAGAACCACAAATTTGGAAAAGTGGCAACAAATTACCAAAATGTACTTGTTTCCCTTCGAGGTAATAGGGAGTGGGCACACTATGTCCATTGTTATAAGCTGCAATGGGGAGTTACAACGTATTGGCCGCAATGAGGCCTTTGGTAATTTGGCTGGACTTTTTGCAAGCTGACAAATTTTACAGGATTTAATGAATTGTTCAATTGCTTTTCCCAGTTTGGATCTAAAAAATCTTTTAAAAATTTTTTCTTTTGTCCTTTTTACTCCAAGATGTCCACTTAACACATTTGAGTGAGCTAAATCAATAATTTCACTCACCTTATTCGTTGGTAAGACGAGTTTAATTGCCACTGGCTCTTCCCCCTCTTTAAAAAAATACAATTTATTATCCGAGACCACCAATTGATTATAAAATTTGATAAACGGCTTTTGGCCTGCTGTTAACTTTTTCTGATCAATCGCGCTCAGCTGAATTTTGGCGTTTTTCTTTTCTAATAGCCACTTGAGATCCGGATCATCCTGTTGATCTATTTGTTGAAATTATTTAATTTCGTAAGCGTCCTGTAGGTTACGGATTATGTGTAGATGGAGCTGATTTATCACGAGGGGTTCCCCATCTTTTTCATCGTCGGTGTTTGATGTTTCAGTCTCTTCAAGCGACCAACGAGAAAGTGCATCGGCGTTGGAGTGTTTTTTCCCACTCCGATACACAATTTTGAAGTCGTAGTTACTCAAACGGATCAACCAACGCGCAAGTCTGGCATTAGGTTTTTTGCTCTGCAGTAACCACGAAAGTGGTTGATGGTCTGCATACACTTCAACTCGACGGCCATACAAATACTGATGAAAGTGTTCTGCAGCCAACACTATTGCCAACAGTTCTTTTTCAGTCGTGCTGTAATTCTTTTGCGCTTTATTCAAGCCTTTACTGAAGAAAGCTACGGGTTTAAATTCCCATTTGTGATCTTGAGACAGAACTGCGCCTACTCCTGAATTACATGCGTCTGTGTCCAACCGGAATGGTTAATTAAGTTCCGGTAGAATAAGGAAAGAGTCGGATGTAAGAATTGAACGAAGGGTCTTAAATGCTAGTCCGCACTTTTCATTCCATTTTACTTTTCAATCTCTTTCACAGCCGGCTTTGCTGGTCAGAAAATAAAGCGGATCCGCGATTTGCGCGAAGTTTTTGATAAATTTGCGTTAATAATGAGAAAATCCCAGGAATGATTGAACTTGAGTTAAGTTTTGAGGCCGTTCGTATCTCATCAAAGCCTCAATTTTCTGTGGATTGGGTTTAATTCGACCAAATGAAAGAATGTGGCCGAGAAATTTGACTTCTTGTTTTACTAAGTCGCACTTTTTCGGTTTTACCTTAAAGTGATGAGCCCGTAATTTTTCTATCACTTTATCTACGTGTGCTAGGTGATCGGTTAGTGTCAGCGAGTGTATCAAGATGTCATCTAAAAATACTAATACATAGCCCTCATTAATACACTCTTTAAGCATTGTGCGTTTGACAGCCCAATCGGCATCACAGTATATTCAAACAGGCCCCACTCGCATGAGAAAGCAGTAAGTTTGCGAGATGCTGATGCAAGTCTAATTTGGTCGAATTTGGATGCAAGTCTGATTTGTCCCCGGTGGGGAGAGGGTTGCCTAGACTTTATTAGATTCATCTATAAAAAATCTAGGTATTAACTTGGTCGTGTCTGTCTGTCTGTGCCATTTTTTATTTTGCAAACGGTTAACAATAGAAGACTAATATTTTGTATGGTAATACCTTGGCCCAAGAGTGTTTAAAAAAAAAATACCAGACGGTTTAAATGTCGTTGAAAAAAAATAACCCTAGCTAGGGTTAGCGTAATGAGAGTGTCGAAAAAGAAAGAAAGAAAGAAAAAATGAATCATCGTATGAAGATAATAAAATCAAGGTACTAATTTTGTAAAAAATTCTAAATAATGGGGGACCTGGTGGGTTCGAGGGGGGAACCCCCTCAAAAGTTGAATAACCTAATTCTTAATTGAGGGTTAGGATTAGTAAAAATTAATTGATTAGTCCACAATTTGATATTAAACTTATTAAAAAAATTCATAATATAATAGTCAAAGTTTTATTGTAAATAAAAAAAAATTAAACTCATGATTAATACTTTAGATTTTAAATTTAAATATCTATTTAAGATAAAAAAATTTATATTAATAAATTGAAAAAAAAAAAATTTTGGTAAAATAGTTCGTTCCATTTATAATCCATATGTTTGAAAATTAAAAAGTAAAATTCTTTTGAAAAAACAAGATATAAAAAAAAATTAATAATTTTTTAAATAGAATTAGCTTACTTCTTAAATAATTTTTCATAAAATCAATAGCTATTTTGGTTTTTTTCTCTCTGTTATTTTATTCAGAAAATTTCTAAATTTTGGATTCTAAATTTTTGATTTTTTGTTCCAAATCAAGTGTATTATTATATATTTTTTGATTTTGAAGTTCCAACTCATTTAATTTTAACAATATTTTTTTTATGTTTTCTTCATTGTTTGTTTTTGCAATCTCAAATTTTTTTTTTTGCTTTTTTTCTCGATTTTCTTTTTTTTTTTCAAAATATTTCTCAATTTTGGATTCTAAATAATTGTTTTTTTTCTCCAAGTCAAATGTTTTATTATGTATTTTTTGATTTTGATCATTCAACTGATTTAAATCATACAGTATTTTATTTACATTATTTTCAATATTTGTTTCCGAAGTCTCGTATTTTTTTCGTCTTTTGTTTTCAATAATTTCTTTGTGTGTATAAATAAATTTTACAACTTTTAAGTTTTCCGTTATTTTTTCAATTCTCTCGTTATTAAGTTTTTTATTTATCAATTTCGAAATATTTTCTAAAAAGTTTGATATCAAACGAATATATTGAATTTTTTTTAAATTCTCTAATTTTAAAATATAATCTATTTTATTTAGTCTATCGTCTATTTCAGCTCTTTTGAATAATTCACTTACTTCGTCAATTGAAATCCCTGTGAAAATGTTAAGCAATAGAATAGACATAAAATAAATGAACACTGCATAGACAATAAAATTGATAAATGAGTAAGAATTGAATTCGTCTAAACCCATATTATCAGTTTCCAAAGAACCAATCATCATTGTAATAGTTTTGAATAATCCAAACTCGAATGATGAATTGAACGAGGTAATATAGTCTTCAGGATAGGAACTGAAATTTTTGTCCAAATTTTGAAACGAGAGACAAAAACCGATTACAAATAATAGAACGATAACTATAAATCTATTTGCTTTTCCCAATATTTTTCCAATTACTCGAATATATATCCCAAAATGAAAGAATTTGTCCATTTTAATTACCAAAACACAATATACAAGGATAATTGTAATCGAAAATAAGACAATATTTACTTGATTAAAATCCAAAATTATTGTTACAAGTGCGAGCAAATATGTTAAGCTTTCGATTAAGTTTTTCTTAGAAAAAAAATATAATGTTTCTAAATTTTCAATATTTTCGTAATTTGAATTTTTAATCCTATTTATGTTTTTAACTAAAAAATTTATAAAAGAAACATTAGAATATATGATTTGAAAAATCTCAAGTAATAAATTGATGGTCAAAAAAACGAGTGAAGCAATTTTTGAATAGCTGTTCCATGAACCATTTAATTTCTTATATTCTTTTGTGTAAATAGAATAAAATATCAAAAAAATAATATAAAGTAGCAGGAAAATGTTGTACATTAATTTCGGTAGTCCTTTCCAGTTGCTATCAAGTATGGTTATAAAATATTCATTTTCAAGAATTTTTTGATTAGGATAATCGTTTAAGCTTCTAAAAAATCTACTAGTAATGCTTTCCTTGTCATTTTCGTCTTTAATGTCATCTTTTTTTACTTTATTTTCCTTGTTGCTTTTTAATATATAAAAAATTAAATTTGAAAAATGCATTTTTAATTTTTTGTTTGATTATGTTTATCTCATTTTTTTTTTAATGAAAAAAGAATAAAATTTATTTTTAAATAGTTTTACAAATTAAGTAAATGAAAATTTCATCAGTTTTTAAGATCAATTTGTTTAATCTTGCTCAATTGTATTTTGCAATAATGAAAATTTTTGAAATTTCAATATTTAAAAATTTCTTAAAATCTTTCAATTTTAAAAGGAATTTTTATTTAAAAAATGGAAAATCCTTTCTCAATTTAAAGACTATCTAAAAAAAATAGCTACATGAACTTGAACGGTATGATCTAATTATATCTGCTCTGAGACCACAAAGCCCTGCCAGTTTTAACGCTAAAAAAATTTTTTAATGCATCAATGTTTCTACTTCAGGAAGTCAATCAGAATTTCTGGTTAATTTGAGATCAATTCACTAAACAATAATAACTGTTTACTCTACTTCATCAACTCGTTTCCCAACAAATCGAGATCGTCTTCATGTAGTAAAGGTCGCACATCTAAAATCAAAGCTACTAGAAATAAAACTAAATCTTAATTGATCAAAGTTTATGATCTTATTAACTTGGCAAGAAACTTAAATAACCTCAATCTTTCAAAATTACTGTGCAAAATCAATTGTTCAGGACATGAAAAACCGAAATGTTTTTGTCTTATTAAGACATGAAATATTAACTAACCAATTAAATCAGTAAAAATCATTTTTCATCCATTTATATCATGATTTATCCATTTAATTTGTTCTACGCTTTGTAATAAACAAGATCAAGCAAGGATCAACGAGTAAACGTGATTAAGCTCTCTGACTTATTGAATGAGTCATTGATCTAATTAATTGCAATACTAAGAACAAATTATTTATTTAAAATTGTTTCCCTTTTTTATTAAAATTTTTTTTTCTGAAATTTTATAATATTTTTTTGACAAGTGATTTTAAACATTAATAAACCACAATGAAAAAATCAATAAACAATACTTAATAAAAATTTAATTTTACATATATAAAATATTTAAAAGTTAAAAAAGGTTTTTACTCGGTTTAAGGGTTTAAAATCTCTTCAAAATGCTGGACAGTCAAATTTGTTCAAATATAAATTGTGTATTTTTTGATGCAACTATGAATAATGCACAATTTTGCATTTATAGAACTTTGATCTTTGAAAATAATGTTAAAAGAACTAATAAAATTTTTTTCTGCTTTACTAGTTATATTAAATTTCTCAAAAACCTATTTTTTATTTTAAAAAATTTTAATATTTTGTTTTATTATTTAAAATACAAATGAGCAATTCTGAAGACATGAATTTTGATCATAAAATTTAATTTATTTTATTATCACTCTTATTACCGCTGTATCATTTTTGACATTTTTAAGTGTTTATCAATAAAATTATTGAAATAAAAATTATTTTTCCCCTTTTTTTTTAAAAATGTCTAATTCTATAAATCTTGAAATTAGAAAAAAATGAATAAAATTGAAAAATTTTCCGCTTAAAACAAGTTATACTTTAATTACCAATCGTGTCATATTTTACACAACAATGTTAATGTCTAAATTACAACTTATATATAAAATTATGTTACATCTAATGATTTAATTTGTTAAAAATTTTAATTTTAATTAAAAAAAAAATTCCATTTCGAAATGTCAAAGAGGAAAGTCTTGGTGGCACGCGCAGAACTCGAAAAATACCTACCTTAGTTGTAATGATATTGATTGTATCATCTGACGAATAAATTAAAAACGAAAATGATAGCGATGATAAATACAAACAAGATTTTTTTTTGACTCGTCCGAAGACGATTTCGATCAATTAGATGAAATTGATGGGATAGATCGGCACATGTCCGTATAAATTAGGCTGTGTAGGGAAAACAAAACAAATATAATATGTTCCAGTTGTACCAAACCAAACTGCTGGGTTTGTCTTGAAGAAAAGAAATTTCAGGCTATTTGTAAAATTGACTGAAGAGATTATAATTCAAATTTTGTCTAATTATTTAAATTTTTTTTGAAGCATATAACTAAATATTTTTATTTTTATTTTTTTTAAAGCCTACGGGAACTAAAATTTCTATTTCTATCAAATTAATCAATTTAATAAATTAATTAAAAAAAATTTCAAAATATAATAATATAAGATTACTTTAATACTGAAAATAAATTCCGTGTCAAAGATGAGACGACTGGTAATTATTGGTTAAAAAAAATTTTGGTAATTTGAGTGTTAATAAGTTAAGTAATTAAATTAATTTAAAAGAAATTAGCCTGATTTTTATGGCAAGGTAAAATTCTTGATCAAATTCCAGTTTTCAAATGTGATCAAACATTTGGGGTTGTGAAGTTCGTTTCAATTCGATCTTTTCAATTCAGAAAAATTTGAATAACTTTTTTACTAAAATGAATAATTTAGTTCTGTAAAATGCTTAAATATGAGCAAATTTGCTTAATGCAGTAAAATAAGTCTGCAAAGTACTCTGCAATTTTTTGCATTTTGCACGCCATTAAAAAGTATTCTAATCAACTGTGCAACTACATTGCAGAGTTTTTGCAGACACATATTTTTGGATTAAGCAAAGTTGCTTAAAAAATAAGCATTTTACAGAACTAAATTATTTATTTTAGTAAAAAAGTTATTCAAGTTTTTCTGAATTGAAAATATCGAATTGAAACGAACTTCACAATCCCCAAACATTTAAACAGCGCAATTAATTTTCATTGCAGATTATTACAATTTAGTAAAGTTTCATTGTTTTATTTTTAAATTTAAGAAAAAGGATTAAAATTTCTAAAAAGCATTGAAATATAATTGCGAATTTAAATTGTTTTAATCACATTTGAAAACTGAAGCTGGATTAAAAAGCTTTACAAAAGAATGATAAATATCAAACAATTTAAAAAAAAAATCTTTTAATTTATAGAAAATAAAAAACTTACTTTTTATGTTTTAGATCATTGTAATTATTGATATATGAAAAGCATTTCTTTTCAATTAAAAAAATTATAAGATTATACCATTTTTTATCAAAATAGGTTCTGAAATTGAATAAATCGTTGATATTTAATTCTTGTTCCTCCATTAAAGATACAAATTTCGAGTATTCATTCATTGTTTCATTTCGATTTTTTGATAAATATTTAAAAAAAATCGTAAAATATCTTATAAAAAGTTCTTGATGTTCTTGTTGTTTTATTATTTTCCAACATTCATTAAATTTAATATTAGAATAAAAGTCATCTATTTGGTGGATATTTTTATCATCGTTTAGAAGAGAATCAAATAAAAAAATGTCACCTCTTTGAATCAAATAATAAAATGTCTCAGAGGATCGAATTCTAATATCAACATTTATTAAATTGAAAGAGTTAATTTTATTTAGCATCAATTTCTTTAAAACAATTATAAAGTTAGAAGGAAACGCATTTAAGATAACCAATAAATCAAGAAATGAATACTTGAAACAATCAAAATTTTTTACAAATTCTTTTTTATCCAAATCTCTATCAAAAAGAAGATCATTCGTTGATAACTTTAAAAAAAAATAAATGAATAAACTAAAATCTATTCTTAAGTTTCGGATAAAATATTTTGAATCCTTTTCCCTTAATTCACTATCGTTATAACCTAAATTTGACAAAATTCGAAAGACTTTATCATTATCAAACCAAATGGCTTGGTTTGTAAATTGCCAAGATAAAACATCTTTTTTTTCCATAAAATCAGAATCAATATTTAAATATTTGAATAAATCCAAAAATTCAAATGATTGAAAATCAAATACATAAATAAAATTAACTTTCGAATCAATTAAAAAATTCAATTTTCGATTAAATAAAGACTTTAAAGAAATTCTATTATTTTGAAAATTGATTGATTGGAGATTTATGAAAAACTCATTAGCAATATCCTCGATTAAATTATTTTGTAGATCCAAATCATTTAATAAATAATTTTCGTCAAATTTCCAGTCATCCAATTTTTTTATTTTATTTCCACTTAAATTTAGAATTGTTAAATACTTAAATTTAGTGAAAAATTCTTTTGAAATTTCATCGATTAAATTATTTTGTAGATCCAATTTATCTAAAAAATTATTATCGTCAAATTTCCATTCATCCAATTTTTTTATTTGATTTCCACTTAAATTTAGAATTGTTAATTTCTTAAATTTAAAGAACAATTCTTTTGAAATTTCATCGATTAAATTATTTTCTAGTTCCAAATTATTTAATAAATTATTTTCGTCAAAATTCCATTCATCAAATTTTTTTATTTTATTTCCACTTAAATTTAGAATTGTTAATTTCTTAAATTTAAAGAAAAATTCATTTGAAATTTCATCGATTAAATTATTTTGTAGATCCAATTTAGCTAATAAATTATTATCGTCAAATTTCCATTCATCCAATTTTTTTATTTTATTTCCACTTAAATTTAGAATTGTTAAATACTTAAATTTATTGAAAAATTCTTTTGAAATTTCATCGATTAAATTATTTTGTAGATCCAATTTAGCTAACAAATTATTATCGTCAAATTTCCATTCATCCAATTTTTTTATTTTATTTCCACTTAAATTTAGAATTGTTAAATACTTAAATTTATTGAAAAATTCTTTTGAAATTTCATCGATTAAATTATTTTTTAGATCCAATTTATCTAAAAAATTATTTTCGTCAAAATTCCATTCATCCAATTTTTTTATTTTATTTCCACTTAAATTTAGAATTGTTAAATACTTAAATTTATTGAAGAATTCTTTTGAAATTTCATCGATTAAATTATTTTGTAGATCCAATTTATCTAAAAAATTATTTTCGTCAAAATTCCATTCATCCAATTTTTTTATTTTATTTCCACTTAAATTTAGAATTGTTAAATACTTAAATTTATTGAAAAATTCTTTTGAAATTTCATCGATTAAATTATTTTGTAGATCCAATTTATCTAATAAATTATTATCGTCAAAATTCCATTCATCCAATTTTTTTATTTTATTTCCACGTAAATTTAGAAATCTTAATTTCTTAAATTTATTGAAAAATTCTTTTGAAATTTCATCGATTAAATTATTTTGTAGATCCAATTTATCTAAAAAATTATTTTCGTCAAAATTCCATTCATCAAATTTTTTTATTTTATTTCCACTTAAATTTAGAATTGTTAATTTCTTAAATTTAAAGAACAATTCTTTTGAAATTTCATCGATTAAATTATTTTGTAGATCCAATTTAGCTAATAAATTATTATTGTCAAATTTCCATTCATCCAATTTTTTTATTTTATTTCCACTTAAATTTTGAATTGTTAAATACTTAAATTTAGTGAAAAATTCTTTTGAAATTTCATCGATTAAATTATTTTGTAGATCCAATTTATCTAAAAAATTATTTTCGTCAAAATTCCATTCATCCAATTTTTTTATTTTATTTCCACTTAAATTTAGAATTGTTAAATACTTAAATTTATTGAAAAATTCTTTTGAAATTTCATCGATTAAATTATTTTCTAGTTCCAAATTATCTAATAAATTATTATCGTCAAAATTCCATTCATCCAATTTTTTTATTTTATTTCCACTTAAATTTAGAATTGTTAAATACTTAAATTTATTGAAAAATTCTTTTGAAATTTCATCGATTAAATTATTTTGTAGATCCAATTTATCTAATAAATTATTATCGTCAAAATTCCATTCATCCAATTTTTTTATTTTATTTCCACGTAAATTTAGAAATCTTAATTTCTTAAATTTATTGAAAAATTCTTTTGAAATTTCATCGATTAAATTATTTTGTAGATCCAATTTATCTAAAAAATTATTTTCGTCAAAATTCCATTCATCAAATTTTTTTATTTTATTTCCACTTAAATTTAGAATTGTTAATTTCTTAAATTTAAAGAACAATTCTTTTGAAATTTCATCGATTAAATTATTTTGTAGATCCAATTTAGCTAATAAATTATTATTGTCAAATTTCCATTCATCCAATTTTTTTATTTTATTTCCACTTAAATTTAGAATTGTTAAATACTTAAATTTATTGAAAAATTCTTTTGAAATTTCATCGATTAAATTATTTTGTAGATCCAATTTATCTAATAAATTATTATCGTCAAAATTCCATTCATCCAATTTTTTTATTTTATTTCCACTTAAATTTAGAATTGTTAAATACTTAAATTTATTGAAGAATTCTTTTGAAATTTCATCGATTAAATTATTTTGTAGATCCAATTTATCTAAAAAATTATTTTCGTCAAAATTCCATTCATCCAATTTTTTTATTTTATTTCCACTTAAATTTAGAATTGTTAAATACTTAAATTTATTGAAAAATTCTTTTGAAATTTCATCGATTAAATTATTTTGTAGATCCAATTTATCTAATAAATTATTATCGTCAAAATTCCATTCATCCAATTTTTTTATTTTAATTCCACGTAAATTTAGAATTGTTAATTTCTTAAATTTAAAGAACAATTCTTTTGAAATTTCATCGATTAAATTATTTTGTAGATCCAATTTAGCTAATAAATTATTATTGTCAAATTTCCATTCATCCAATTTTTTTATTTTATTTCCACTTAAATTTTGAATTGTTAAATACTTAAATTTATTGAAAAATTCTTTTGAAATTTCATCGATTAAATTATTTTGTAGATCCAATTTATCTAAAAAATTATTTTCGTCAAAATTCCATTCATCCAATTTTTTTATTTTATTTCCACTTAAATTTAGAATTGTTAAATACTTAAATTTATTGAAAAATTCTTTTGAAATTTCATCGATTAAATTATTTTCTAGTTCCAAATTATTTAATAAATTATTTTCGTCAAAATTCCATTCATCAAATTTTTTTATTTTATTTCCACTTAAATTTAGAATTGTTAATTTCTTAAATTTAAAGAAAAATTCATTTGAAATTTCATCGATTAAATTATTTTTTAGATCCAATTTATCTAAAAAATTATTTTCGTCAAAATTCCATTCATCCAATTTTTTTATTTTATTTCCACGTAAATTTAGAAATCTTAATTTCTTAAATTTATTGAAAAATTCTTTTGAAATTTCATCGATTAAATTATTTTGTAGATCCAATTTATCTAAAAAATTATTTTCGTCAAAATTCCATTCATCCAATTTTTTTATTTTATTTCCACTTAAATTTAGAATTGTTAAATACTTAAATTTATTGAAAAATTCTTTTGAAATTTCATCGATTAAATTATTTTTTAGATCCAATTTATCTAAAAAATTATTTTCGTCAAAATTCCATTCATCCAATTTTTTTATTTTATTTCCACTTAAATTTAGAATTGTTAAATACTTAAATTTATTGAAGAATTCTTTTGAAATTTCATCGATTAAATTATTTTGTAGATCCAATTTATCTAATAAATTATTATCGTCAAAATTCCATTCATCCAATTTTTTTATTTTATTTCCACGTAAATTTAGAAATCTTAATTTCTTAAATTTATTGAAAAATTCTTTTGAAATTTCATCGATTAAATTATTTTGTAGATCCAATTTATCTAAAAAATTATTTTCGTCAAAATTCCATTCATCAAATTTTTTTATTTTATTTCCACTTAAATTTAGAATTGTTAATTTCTTAAATTTAAAGAAAAATTCTTTTGAAATTTCATCGATTAAATTATTTTGTAGATCCAATTTAGCTAATAAATTATTATTGTCAAATTTCCATTCATCCAATTTTTTTATTTTATTTCCACTTAAATTTTGAATTGTTAAATACTTAAATTTATTGAAAAATTCTTTTGAAATTTCATCGATTAAATTATTTTGTAGATCCAATTTAGCTAATAAATTATTATTGTCAAATTTCCATTCATCCAATTTTTTTATTTTATTTCCACTTAAATTTAGAATTGTTAAATACTTAAATTTATTGAAAAATTCTTTTGAAATTTCATCGATTAAATTATTTTGTAGATCCAATTTATCTAATAAATTATTATCGTCAAAATTCCATTCATCCAATTTTTTTATTTTATTTCCACGTAAATTTAGAAATCTTAATTTCTTAAATTTATTGAAAAATTCTTTTGAAATTTCATCGATTAAATTATTTTGTAGATCCAATTTATCTAAAAAATTATTATCAAATTTCCATTCATCCAATTTTTTTATTTTATTCCCAATTAAATTTAGAAATCTTAATTTCTTAAATTTAATGAAAAATTCCTTTGAAATTTCATCGATTAAATTATTTTGTAGATCCAAATCATTTAATAAATAATTTTCGTCAAAAATCCATTCATCCAATTTTTCTATTTTATTTCCACTTAAATTTAGAATTGTTAAATACTTAAATTTATTGAAAAATTCTTTTGAAATTTCATCGATTAAATTATTTTGTAGATCCAATTTATCTAAAAAATTATTTTCGTCAAATTTCCATTCATCCAATTTTTTTATTTTATTTCCACTTAAATTTAGAATTGTTAAATACTTAAATTTATTGAAAAATTCTTTTGAAATTTCATCGATTAAATTATTTTGTAGATCCAAATTATCTAAAGAATTATTTTCGTCAAAATTCCATTCATCCAATTTTTTTATATTATTTACACTTAAATTTAGAAATGTTAATTTCTTAAATTTAAAGAAAAATTCTTTTGAAACTTCATCGATTAAATTATTTTGAAGATCGATATAACCTAATAAATTTTTATCGTCAAAATTCCATTCATCCAATTTTTTTATTTTATTTTCACTTAAATTTAGAATTTTTAATTTCTTAAATTTAATGAAAAATTCATTTGAAATTTCATCGATTAAATTATTTTGTAGATCCAAATCATTTGATAAATAATTTTCGTCAAAATTCCATTCATCCAATTTTTTTATTTTATTCCCAATTAAATTTAGAAATCTTAATTTCTTAAATTTATTGAAAAATTCTTTTGAAATTTCATCAATTAAATTATTTTGTAGATCCAATTTATCTAATAAATTATTATCGTCAAAATTCCATTTATCCAATTTTTTTATTTTATTTCCACGTAAATTTAGAAATCTTAATTTCTTGAATTTAAAGAAAAATTCTTTTGAAATTTCATCGATTAAATTATTTTGTAGATCCAAATCATTTAATAAATAATTTTCGTCAAAATTCCTTTCATCCAATTTTTTTATTTTATTTCCACTTAAATTTAAAATTTTTAAATACTTAAATTTATTGAAAAATTCCTTTGAAATTTCATCGATTAAATTATTTTGTAGATCCAAATCATTTAATAAATAATTTTCGTCAAAATTCCATTCATCCAATTTTTTTATTTTATTTCCACTTAAATTTAGAATTGTTAATTTCTTAAATTTAAAGAAAAATTCATTTGAAATTTCATCGATTAAATTATTTTGTAGATCCAATTTATCTAAAAAATTATTTTCGTCAAATTTCCATTCATCCAATTTTTTTATTTTATTTCCACTTAAATTTAGAATTGTTAAATACTTAAATTTATTGAAAAATTCTTTTGAAATTTCATCGATTAAATTATTTTGTAGATCCAAATTATCTAAAGAATTATTTTCGTCAAAATTCCATTCATCCAATTTTTTTATATTATTTACACTTAAATTTAGAAATGTTAATTTCTTAAATTTAAAGAAAAATTCTTTTGAAACTTCATCGATTAAATTATTTTGAAGATCGATATAACCTAATAAATTTTTATCGTCAAAATTCCATTCATCCAATTTTTTTATTTTATTTTCACTTAAATTTAGAATTTTTAATTTCTTAAATTTAATGAAAAATTCATTTGAAATTTCATCGATTAAATTATTTTGTAGATCCAAATCATTTAATAAATAATTTTCGTCAAAATTCCATTCATCCAATTTTTTTATTTTATTCCCAATTAAATTTAGAAATCTTAATTTCTTAAATTTATTGAAAAATTCTTTTGAAATTTCATCGATTAAATTATTTTGTAGATCCAAATCATTTAATAAATAATTTTCGTCAAAATTCCATTCATCCAATTTTTTTATTTTATTCCCAATTAAATTTAGAAATCTTAATTTCTTAAATTTAATGAAAAATTCCTTTGAAATTTCATCGATTAAATTATTTTGTAGATCCAAATCATTTAATAAATAATTTTCGTCAAAAATCCATTCATCCAATTTTTCTATTTTATTTCCACTTAAATTTAGAATTGTTAAATACTTAAATTTATTGAAAAATTCTTTTGAAATTTCATCGATTAAATTATTTTGTAGATCCAATTTATCTAAAAAATTATTTTCGTCAAATTTCCATTCATCCAATTTTTTTATTTTATTTCCACTTAAATTTAGAATTGTTAAATACTTAAATTTATTGAAAAATTCTTTTGAAATTTCATCGATTAAATTATTTTGTAGATCCAAATTATCTAAAGAATTATTTTCGTCAAAATTCCATTCATCCAATTTTTTTATATTATTTACACTTAAATTTAGAAATGTTAATTTCTTAAATTTAAAGAAAAATTCTTTTGAAACTTCATCGATTAAATTATTTTGAAGATCGATATAACCTAATAAATTTTTATCGTCAAAATTCCATTCATCCAATTTTTTTATTTTATTTTCACTTAAATTTAGAATTTTTAATTTCTTAAATTTAATGAAAAATTCATTTGAAATTTCATCGATTAAATTATTTTGTAGATCCAAATCATTTGATAAATAATTTTCGTCAAAATTCCATTCATCCAATTTTTTTATTTTATTCCCAATTAAATTTAGAAATCTTAATTTCTTAAATTTATTGAAAAATTCTTTTGAAATTTCATCGATTAAATTATTTTGAAGATCGATATAACCTAATAAATTTTTATCGTCAAAATTCCATTCATCCAATTTTTTTATTTTATTTCCACTTAAATTTAGAATTGTTAAATACTTAAATTTTTTGAAAAATTCTTTTGAAATTTCATCGATTAAATTATTTTGTAGATCCAAATCATTTAATAAATAATTTTCGTCAAAATTCCATTCATCCAATTTTTTTATTTTATTCCCAATTAAATTTAGAAATCTTAATTTCTTAAATTTATTGAAAAATTCCTTTGAAATTTCATCGATTAAATTATTTTGTAGATCCAAATCATTTAATAAATAATTTTCGTCAAAATTCCATTCATCCAATTTTTTTATTTTATTTCCACTTAAATTTAGAATTGTTAATTTCTTAAATTTAAAGAAAAATTCATTTGAAATTTCATCGATTAAATTATTTTGTAGATCCAATTTATCTAAAAAATTATTTTCGTCAAATTTCCATTCATCCAATTTTTTTATTTTATTTCCACTTAAATTTAGAATTGTTAAATACTTAAATTTATTGAAAAATTCTTTTGAAATTTCATCGATTAAATTATTTTGTAGATCCAAATTATCTAAAGAATTATTTTCGTCAAAATTCCATTCATCCAATTTTTTTATATTATTTACACTTAAATTTAGAAATGTTAATTTCTTAAATTTAAAGAAAAATTCTTTTGAAACTTCATCGATTAAATTATTTTGAAGATCGATATAACCTAATAAATTTTTATCGTCAAAATTCCATTCATCCAATTTTTTTATTTTATTTTCACTTAAATTTAGAATTTTTAATTTCTTAAATTTAATGAAAAATTCATTTGAAATTTCATCGATTAAATTATTTTGTAGATCCAAATCATTTAATAAATAATATTCGTCAAAATTCCATTCATCCAATTTTTTTATTTTATTCCCAATTAAATTTAGAAATCTTAATTTCTTAAATTTATTGAAAAATTCTTTTGAAATTTCATCGATTAAATTATTTTGTAGATCCAATTTATCTAATAAATTATTATCGTCAAAATTCCATTTATCCAATTTTTTTATTTTATTTCCACGTAAATTTAGAAATCTTAATTTCTTAAATTTAAAGAAAAATTCTTTTGAAATTTCATCGATTAAATTATTTTGTAGATCCAAATCATTTAATAAATAATTTTCGTCAAAATTCCTTTCATCCAATTTTTTTATTTTATTTCCACTTAAATTTAAAATTTTTAAATACTTAAATTTATTGAAAAATTCCTTTGAAATTTCATCGATTAAATTATTTTGTAGATCCAAATCATTTAATAAATAATTTTCGTCAAAATTCCATTCATCCAATTTTTTTATTTTATTTCCACTTAAATTTAGAATTGTTAATTTCTTAAATTTAAAGAAAAATTCATTTGAAATTTCATCGATTAAATTATTTTGTAGATCCAATTTAGCTAAAAAATTATTATCAAATTTCCATTCATCCAATTTTTTTATTTTATTCCCAATTAAATTTAGAAATCTTAATTTCTTAAATTTAATGAAAAATTCCTTTGAAATTTCATCGATTAAATTATTTTGTAGATCCAAATCATTTAATAAATAATTTTCGTCAAAAATCCATTCATCCAATTTTTCTATTTTATTTCCACTTAAATTTAGAATTGTTAAATACTTAAATTTAATGAAAAATTCCTTTGAAATTTCATCGATTAAATTATTTTGTAGATCCAAATCATTTAATAAATAATTTTCGTCAAAAATCCATTCATCCAATTTTTCTATTTTATTTCCACTTAAATTTAGAATTGTTAAATACTTAAATTTATTGAAAAATTCTTTTGAAATTTCATCGATTAAATTATTTTGTAGATCCAATTTATCTAAAAAATTATTTTCGTCAAATTTCCATTCATCCAATTTTTTTATTTTATTTCCACTTAAATTTAGAATTGTTAAATACTTAAATTTATTGAAAAATTCTTTTGAAATTTCATCGATTAAATTATTTTGTAGATCCAAATTATCTAAAGAATTATTTTCGTCAAAATTCCATTCATCCAATTTTTTTATATTATTTACACTTAAATTTAGAAATGTTAATTTCTTAAATTTAAAGAAAAATTCTTTTGAAACTTCATCGATTAAATTATTTTGAAGATCGATATAACCTAATAAATTTTTATCGTCAAAATTCCATTTATCCAATTTTTTTATTTTATTTCCACGTAAATTTAGAAATCTTAATTTCTTAAATTTAAAGAAAAATTCTTTTGAAATTTCATCGATTAAATTATTTTGTAGATCCAAATCATTTAATAAATAATTTTCGTCAAAATTCCATTCATCCAATTTTTTTATTTTATTTCCACTTAAATTTAGAATTGTTAATTTCTTAAATTTATTGAAAAATTCTTTTGAAATTTCATCGATTAAATTATTTTGTAGATCCAATTTATCTAATAAATTATTATCGTCAAAATTCCATTTATCCAATTTTTTTATTTTATTTCCACGTAAATTTAGAAATCTTAATTTCTTAAATTTAAAGAAAAATTCTTTTGAAATTTCATCGATTAAATTATTTTGTAGATCCAAATCATTTAATAAATAATTTTCGTCAAAATTCCTTTCATCCAATTTTTTTATTTTATTTCCACTTAAATTTAGAATTGTTAAATACTTAAATTTATTGAAAAATTCTTTTGAAATTTCATCGATTAAATTATTTTGTAGATCCAATTTATCTAAAAAATTATTTTCGTCAAATTTTTATTCATCCAATTTTTTTATTTTATTTCCACTTAAATTTTGAATTGTTAAATACTTAAATTTATTGAAAAATTCTTTTGAAATTTCATCGATTAAATTATTTTGTAGATCCAATTTATCTAAAAAATTATTTTCGTCAAAATTCCATTCATCCAATTTTTTTATTTTATTTCCACTTAAATTTAGAATTGTTAAATACTTAAATTTATTGAAAAATTCTTTTGAAATTTCATCGATTAAATTATTTTGTAGATCCAATTTATCTAATAAATTATTATCGTCAAAATTCCATTCATCCAATTTTTTTATTTTATTTCCACGTAAATTTAGAAATCTTAATTTCTTAAATTTATTGAAAAATTCTTTTGAAATTTCATCGATTAAATTATTTTGTAGATCCAATTTATCTAAAAAATTATTATCAAATTTCCATTCATCCAATTTTTTTATTTTATTCCCAATTAAATTTAGAAATCTTAATTTCTTAAATTTAATGAAAAATTCCTTTGAAATTTCATCGATTAAATTATTTTGTAGATCCAAATCATTTAATAAATAATTTTCGTCAAAAATCCATTCATCCAATTTTTCTATTTTATTTCCACTTAAATTTAGAATTGTTAAATACTTAAATTTATTGAAAAATTCTTTTGAAATTTCATCGATTAAATTATTTTGTAGATCCAATTTATCTAAAAAATTATTTTCGTCAAATTTCCATTCATCCAATTTTTTTATTTTATTTCCACTTAAATTTAGAATTGTTAAATACTTAAATTTATTGAAAAATTCTTTTGAAATTTCATCGATTAAATTATTTTGTAGATCCAAATTATCTAAAGAATTATTTTCGTCAAAATTCCATTCATCCAATTTTTTTATATTATTTACACTTAAATTTAGAAATGTTAATTTCTTAAATTTAAAGAAAAATTCTTTTGAAACTTCATCGATTAAATTATTTTGAAGATCGATATAACCTAATAAATTTTTATCGTCAAAATTCCATTCATCCAATTTTTTTATTTTATTTTCACTTAAATTTAGAATTTTTAATTTCTTAAATTTAATGAAAAATTCATTTGAAATTTCATCGATTAAATTATTTTGTAGATCCAAATCATTTAATAAATAATTTTCGTCAAAATTCCATTCATCCAATTTTTTTATTTTATTCCCAATTAAATTTAGAAATCTTAATTTCTTAAATTTATTGAAAAATTCTTTTGAAATTTCATCGATTAAATTATTTTGTAGATCCAATTTATCTAATAAATTATTATCGTCAAAATTCCATTTATCCAATTTTTTTATTTTATTTCCACGTAAATTTAGAAATCTTAATTTCTTAAATTTAAAGAAAAATTCTTTTGAAATTTCATCGATTAAATTATTTTGTAGATCCAAATCATTTAATAAATAATTTTCGTCAAAATTCCTTTCATCCAATTTTTTTATTTTATTTCCACTTAAATTTAAAATTTTTAAATACTTAAATTTATTGAAAAATTCCTTTGAAATTTCATCGATTAAATTATTTTGTAGATCCAAATCATTTAATAAATAATTTTCGTCAAAATTCCATTCATCCAATTTTTTTATTTTATTTCCACTTAAATTTAGAATTGTTAATTTCTTAAATTTAAAGAAAAATTCATTTGAAATTTCATCGATTAAATTATTTTGTAGATCCAATTTAGCTAATAAATTTTTATCGTCAAATTTCCATTCATCCAATTTTTTTATTTTATTTCTACTTAAATTTAGAATTGTTAAATTTTTAAATTTATTGAAAAATTCTTTTGAAATTTCATCGATTAAATTATTTTGTAGATCCAATTTATCTAAAAAATTATTTTCGTCAAATTTTTATTCATCCAATTTTTACTTAAATTTTGAATTGTTAAATACTTAAATTTATTGAAAAATTCTTTTGAAATTTCATCGATTAAATTATTTTGTAGATCCAATTTATCTAAAAAATTATTATCGTCAAAATTCCATTCATTCAATTTTTTTATTTTATTTCTCCGTTAATTTAGAAATTTTAATTTCTTAAATTTAAAGAAAAATTCTTTTGAAATTTCATCGATTAAATTATTTTGTAGATACAAATAATTTAATGAATTATTATCGTCAAATTTCCATTCATCCAATTTTTTTATTTTATTTCCACTTAAATTTAGACCTGTTAAATACTTAAATTTAATGAAAAATTCCTTTGAAATTTCATCGATTAAATTATTTTGTAGATCCAATTTATATAAAAAATTATTATCAAATTTCCATTCATCCAATTTTTTTATTTTATTTCCACTTAAATCTAAATCTTGTAAATGCTTGAATTCTTTAAAAAACTCATTTGAAATATCTTCGATAAAATTATCATTTAACTCCAAATTTCTTACTAAATAATTATCGTCAAAATTCAATTTATTCCGTGTTTCTATTTTATTTCCGTTTATTTTAATTTTTAAATTTTTATCTATTAAGTCGTTTTTATAACTGACTAAAAAAGTTTCTCCTTCAAAAATTAGGCTCATTTTTTTTAAATTAATTTCTTTTATTGCTTTTTTATTTCGCTTTTAAATTTAAACAATTGTTTTTTTCTTTCCTTTATTTTTATTTTTACTATTTTTATAAATTTTTCCCATGACAACAATTTGTTATTTCCATTGCAACAAGTATACTTTTGTTGTTTATCTTTTTTACACTTGTTTTTATATTTATTAGTTTTAAAAATTGTTCCCATGACAACAATTTGTTATTTTCAATGCAAAAAGTATACTTTTGTTATTTCTCTTTTTTTACACTAGTTTTTATATTTACTAATTTTATAAATTTTTTCCATGACAACAATGTGTTATTTTTTTTTAAAGGAATTTTTTTTTTAAATAGATATTTATCTCATTATTGATTTTCAAATTCGACATGAAAATACAATTTTATAGTCAAAATACCTGAAAAATTAATAAATTTTATAAATTTCAACAAATAAATTTTGGTTGAAATTGTGAAATATACGAAGCTATGAATCTTTTCCTCAAATTTATTCTTTGAAAAATTAGCCCAGAACTTAAAACTTGAAAATAAATTTTTAATAAAAACAATAATTTTAAATAATTTTTGAATTAATTTTTTTTTTCAATTTTTAACCCGGCATCTAAATTTGAATTTCAAAAATAAGATAACGACTATTTTGTTTTATTGATGCCGAATCTAAATTCGATTTTCAGGAATTAACGACCGGTTGAGTTCGGGGTTAGAGTTGCCTAGATTTTACTGTCCTATAAAAGTTAAATAAAATCTTGGTATTACGTTTGTCATGTCCGTCCGTCCGTCTGTCAGTTTTTTTGAGAGATTATTTTATTTTCATCAATATATTGAAAAAATTTTTTACAACTTGAGAAAAAATTTGCAAATTAATTCTTTTGATTTGTATTTCATATTCTTTTTTTGCTAAAAAAAGTTTCATGAGTTTTGCTAGACAAAGAAAAAATTTGAGGAAAAGATTCATAGCTTCGTATTTTTCACAATTTCAACCAAAATTTATTTGTTGAAATTTATAAAATTTATTAATTTTTCAGGTATTTTGACTATAAAATTGTATTTTCATGTCGAATTTGAAAATCAATAATGAGATAAATATCTATTTAAAAAAAAAATTCCTTTAAAAAAAAATAACACATTGTTGTCATGGAAAAAATTTATAAAATTAGTAAATATAAAAACTAGTGTAAAAAAAGAGAAATAACAAAAGTATACTTTTTGCATTGAAAATAACAAATTGTTGTCATGGGAACAATTTTTAAAACTAATAAATATAAAAACAAGTGTAAAAAAGATAAACAACAAAAGTATACTTGTTGCAATGGAAATAACAAATTGTTGTCATGGGAAAAATTTATAAAAATAGTAAAAATAAAAATAAAGGAAAGAAAAAAACAATTGTTTAAATTTAAAAGCGAAATAAAAAAGCAATAAAAGAAATTAATTTAAAAAAAATGAGCCTAATTTTTGAAGGAGAAACTTTTTTAGTCAGTTATAAAAACGACTTAATAGATAAAAATTTAAAAATTAAAATAAACGGAAATAAAATAGAAACACGGAATAAATTGAATTTTGACGATAATTATTTAGTAAGAAATTTGGAGTTAAATGATAATTTTATCGAAGATATTTCAAATGAGTTTTTTAAAGAATTCAAGCATTTACAAGATTTAGATTTAAGTGGAAATAAAATAAAAAAATTGGATGAATGGAATTTTGACGAAAATAATTCTTTAGATAATTTGGATCTACAAAATAATTTAATCGATGAAATTTCAAAGGAATTTTTCATTAAATTTAAGTATTTAACAGGTCTAAATTTAAGTGGAAATAAAATAAAAAAATTGGATGAATGGAAATTTGACGATAATAATTCATTAAATTATTTGTATCTACAAAATAATTTAATCGATGAAATTTCAAAAGAATTTTTCTTTAAATTTAAGAAATTAAAATTTCTAAATTTACGGAGAAATAAAATAAAAAAATTGAATGAATGGAATTTTGACGATAATAATTTTTTAGATAAATTGGATCTACAAAATAATTTAATCGATGAAATTTCAAAAGAATTTTTCAATAAATTTAAGAATTTAACAATTCTAAATTTAAGTAGAAATAAAATAAAAAAATTGGATGAATGGAAATTTGACGATAAAAATTTATTAGCTAAATTGGATCTACAAAATAATTTAATCGATGAAATTTCAAATGAATTTTTCTTTAAATTTAAGAAATTAACAATTCTAAATTTAAGTGGAAATAAAATAAAAAAATTGGATGAATGGAATTTTGACGAAAATTATTTATTAAATGATTTGGATCTACAAAATAATTTAATCGATGAAATTTCAAAGGAATTTTTCAATAAATTTAAGTATTTAAAAATTTTAAATTTAAGTGGAAATAAAATAAAAAAATTGGATGAAAGGAATTTTGACGAAAATTATTTATTAAATGATTTGGATCTACAAAATAATTTAATCGATGAAATTTCAAAAGAATTTTTCTTTAAATTTAAGAAATTAAGATTTCTAAATTTACGTGGAAATAAAATAAAAAAATTGGATGAATGGAATTTTGACGATAAAAATTTTTTAGATAAATTGGATCTACAAAATAATTTAATCGATGAAATTTCAAAAGAATTTTTCAATAAATTTAAGAAATTAAGATTTCTAAATTTAATTGGGAATAAAATAAAAAAATTGGATGAATGGAATTTTGACAATAATAATTTATTAGCTGAATTGGATCTACAAAATAATTTAATCGATGAAATTTCAAATGAATTTTTCTTTAAATTTAAGAAATTAACAATTCTAAATTTAAGTGAAAATAAAATAAAAAAATTGGATGAATGGAATTTTGACGATAAAAATTTATTAGGTTATATCGATCTACAAAATAATTTAATCGATGAAGTTTCAAAAGAATTTTTCTTTAAATTTAAGAAATTAACATTTCTAAATTTAAGTGTAAATAATATAAAAAAATTGGATGAATGGAATTTTGACGAAAATAATTCTTTAGATAATTTGGATCTACAAAATAATTTAATCGATGAAATTTCAAAAGAATTTTTCAATAAATTTAAGTATTTAACAATTCTAAATTTAAGTGGAAATAAAATAAAAAAATTGGATGAATGGAAATTTGACGAAAATAATTTTTTAGATAAATTGGATCTACAAAATAATTTAATCGATGAAATTTCAAAAGAATTTTTCAATAAATTTAAGTATTTAACAATTCTAAATTTAAGTGGAAATAAAATAGAAAAATTGGATGAATGGATTTTTGACGAAAATTATTTATTAAATGATTTGGATCTACAAAATAATTTAATCGATGAAATTTCAAAGGAATTTTTCATTAAATTTAAGAAATTAAGATTTCTAAATTTAATTGGGAATAAAATAAAAAAATTGGATGAATGGAATTTTGACGATAAAAATTTTTTAGATAAATTGGATCTACAAAATAATTTAATCGATGAAATTTCAAAAGAATTTTTCAATAAATTTAAGAAATTAAGATTTCTAAATTTACGTGGAAATAAAATAAAAAAATTGGATGAATGGAATTTTGACGATAATAATTTATTAGATAAATTGGATCTACAAAATAATTTAATCGATGAAATTTCAAAAGAATTTTTCAATAAATTTAAGTATTTAACAATTCTAAATTTAAGTGGAAATAAAATAAAAAAATTGGATGAATGGAATTTTGACGAAAATTATTTATTAAATGATTTGGATCTACAAAATAATTTAATCGATGAAATTTCAAAGGAATTTTTCATTAAATTTAAGAAATTAAAAATTCTAAATTTAAGTGGAAATAAAATAAAAAAATTGGATGAATGGAAATTTGACAATAATAATTTATTAGCTAAATTGGATCTACAAAATAATTTAATCGATGAAATTTCAAATGAATTTTTCTTTAAATTTAAGAAATTAACAATTCTAAATTTAAGTGGAAATAAAATAAAAAAATTTGATGAATGGAATTTTGACGAAAATAATTTTTTAGATAATTTGGATCTACAAAATAATTTAATCGATGAAATTTCAAAAGAATTTTTCAATAAATTTAAGTATTTAACAATTCTAAATTTAAGTGGAAATAAAATAAAAAAATTGGATGAATGGAATTTTGACAAAAATAATTTTTTAAATAAATTGGATCTAAAAAATAATTTAATCGATGAAATTTCAAAAGAATTTTTCAATAAATTTAAGTATTTAACAATTCTAAATTTAAGTGGAAATAAAATAAAAAAATTGGATGAATGGAAATTTGACGATAATAATTTGTTAGCTAAATTGGAACTAGAAAATAATTTAATCGATGAAATTTCAAAAGAATTTTTCTTTAAATTTAAGAAATTAACAATTCTAAATTTAAGTGGAAATAAAATAAAAAAATTTGATGAATGGAATTTTGACGAAAATAATTTTTTAGATAAATTGGATCTACAAAATAATTTAATCGATGAAATTTCAAAAGAATTTTTCAATAAATTTAAGTATTTAAAAATTCTAAATTTAAGTGGAAATAAAATAAAAAAATTGGATGAATGGAAATTTGACAATAATAATTTATTAGCTGAATTGGATCTACAAAATAATTTAATCGATGAAATTTCAAATGAATTTTTCTTTAAATTTAAGAAATTAACAATTCTAAATTTAAGTGGAAATAAAATAAAAAAATTTGATGAATGGAATTTTGACGAAAATAATTTTTTAGATAAATTGGATCTACAAAATAATTTAATCGATGAAATTTCAAAAGAATTTTTCAATAAATTTAAGTATTTAACAATTCTAAATTTAAGTGGAAATAAAATAAAAAAATTGGATGAATGGAAATTTGACGATAATAATTTATTAGCTAAATTGGATCTACAAAATAATTTAATCGATGAAATTTCAAATGAATTTTTCTTTAAATTTAAGAAATTAACAATTCTAAATTTAAGTGGAAATAAAATAAAAAAATTTGATGAATGGAATTTTGACGAAAATAATTTATTAAATAATTTGGAACTAGAAAATAATTTAATCGATGAAATTTCAAAAGAATTTTTCTTTAAATTTAAGAAATTAACAATTCTAAATTTAAGTGGAAATCAAATAAAAAAATTGGATGAATGGAAATTTGACGATAATAATTTTTTAGATAAATTGGATCTACAAAATAATTTAATCGATGAAATTTCAAAAGAATTTTTCACTAAATTTAAGTATTTAACAATTCTAAATTTAAGTGGAAATAAAATAAAAAAATTGGATGACTGGAAATTTGACGAAAATTATTTATTAAATGATTTGGATCTACAAAATAATTTAATCGAGGATATTGCTAATGAGTTTTTCATAAATCTCCAATCAATCAATTTTCAAAATAATAGAATTTCTTTAAAGTCTTTATTTAATCGAAAATTGAATTTTTTAATTGATTCGAAAGTTAATTTTATTTATGTATTTGATTTTCAATCATTTGAATTTTTGGATTTATTCAAATATTTAAATATTGATTCTGATTTTATGGAAAAAAAAGATGTTTTATCTTGGCAATTTACAAACCAAGCCATTTGGTTTGATAATGATAAAGTCTTTGGAATTTTGTCAAATTTAGGTTATAACGATAGTGAATTAAGGGAAAAGGATTCAAAATATTTTATCCGAAACTTAAGAATAGATTTTAGTTTATTCATTTATTTTTTTTTAAAGTTATCAACGAATGATCTTCTTTTTGATAGAGATTTGGATAAAAAAGAATTTGTAAAAAATTTTGATTGTTTCAAGTATTCATTTCTTGATTTATTGGTTATCTTAAATGCGTTTCCTTCTAACTTTATAATTGTTTTAAAGAAATTGATGCTAAATAAAATTAACTCTTTCAATTTAATAAATGTTGATATTAGAATTCGATCCTCTGAGACATTTTATTATTTGATTCAAAGAGGTGACATTTTTTTATTTGATTCTCTTCTAAACGATGATAAAAATATCCACCAAATAGATGACTTTTATTCTAATATTAAATTTAATGAATGTTGGAAAATAATAAAACAACAAGAACATCAAGAACTTTTTATAAGATATTTTACGATTTTTTTTAAATATTTATCAAAAAATCGAAATGAAACAATGAATGAATACTCGAAATTTGTATCTTTAATGGAGGAACAAGAATTAAATATCAACGATTTATTCAATTTCAGAACCTATTTTGATAAAAAATGGTATAATCTTATAATTTTTTTAATTGAAAAGAAATGCTTTTCATATATCAATAATTACAATGATCTAAAACATAAAAAGTAAGTTTTTTATTTTCTATAAATTAAAAGATTTTTTTTTTAAATTGTTTGATATTTATCATTCTTTTGTAAAGCTTTTTAATCCAGCTTCAGTTTTCAAATGTGATTAAAACAATTTAAATTCGCAATTATATTTCAATGCTTTTTAGAAATTTTAATCCTTTTTCTTAAATTTAAAAATAAAACAATGAAACTTTACTAAATTGTAATAATCTGCAATGAAAATTAATTGCGCTGTTTAAATGTTTGGGGATTGTGAAGTTCGTTTCAATTCGATATTTTCAATTCAGAAAAACTTGAATAACTTTTTTACTAAAATAAATAATTTAGTTCTGTAAAATGCTTATTTTTTAAGCAACTTTGCTTAATCCAAAAATATGTGTCTGCAAAAACTCTGCAATGTAGTTGCACAGTTGATTAGAATACTTTTTAATGGCGTGCAAAATGCAAAAAATTGCAGAGTACTTTGCAGACTTATTTTACTGCATTAAGCAAATTTGCTCATATTTAAGCATTTTACAGAACTAAATTATTCATTTTAGTAAAAAAGTTATTCAAATTTTTCTGAATTGAAAAGATCGAATTGAAACGAACTTCACAACCCCAAATGTTTGATCACATTTGAAAACTGGAATTTGATCAAGAATTTTACCTTGCCATAAAAATCAGGCTAATTTCTTTTAAATTAATTTAATTACTTAACTTATTAACACTCAAATTACCAAAATTTTTTTTAACCAATAATTACCAGTCGTCTCATCTTTGACACGGAATTTATTTTCAGTATTAAAGTAATCTTATATTATTATATTTTGAAATTTTTTTTAATTAATTTATTAAATTGATTAATTTGATAGAAATAGAAATTTTAGTTCCCGTAGGCTTTAAAAAAAATAAAAATTAAAATATTTAGTTATATGCTTCAAAAAAAATTTAAATAATTAGACAAAATTTGAATTATAATCTCTTCAGTCAATTTTACAAATAGCCTGAAATTTCTTTTCTTCAAGACAAACCCAGCAGTTTGGTTTGGTACAACTGGAACATATTATATTTGTTTTGTTTTCCCTACACAGCCTAATTTATACGGACATGTGCCGATCTATCCCATCAATTTCATCTAATTGATCGAAATCGTCTTCGGACGAGTCAAAAAAAATCTTGTTTGTATTTATCATCGCTATCATTTTCGTTTTTAATTTATTCGTCAGATGATACAATCAATATCATTACAACTAAGGTAGGTATTTTTCGAGTTCTGCGCGTGCCACCAAGACTTTCCTCTTTGACATTTCGAAATGGAATTTTTTTTTTAATTAAAATTAAAATTTTTAACAAATTAAATCATTAGATGTTACATAATTTTATATATAAGTTGTAATTTAGACATTAACATTGTTGTGTAAAATATGACACGATTGGTAATTAAAGTATAACTTGTTTTAAGCGGAAAATTTTTCAATTTTATTCATTTTTTTCTAATTTCAAGATTTATAGAATTAGACATTTTTAAAAAAAAAAGGGGAAAAATAATTTTTATTTCAATAATTTTATTGATAAACACTTAAAAATGTCAAAAATGATACAGCGGTAATAAGAGTGATAATAAAATAAATTAAATTTTATGATCAAAATTCATGTCTTCAGAATTGCTCATTTGTATTTTAAATAATAAAACAAAATATTAAAATTTTTTAAAATAAAAAATAGGTTTTTGAGAAATTTAATATAACTAGTAAAGCAGAAAAAAATTTTATTAGTTCTTTTAACATTATTTTCAAAGATCAAAGTTCTATAAATGCAAAATTGTGCATTATTCATAGTTGCATCAAAAAATACACAATTTATATTTGAACAAATTTGACTGTCCAGCATTTTGAAGAGATTTTAAACCATTAAACCGAGTAAAAACCTTTTTTAACTTTTAAATATTTTATATATGTAAAATTAAATTTTTATTAAGTATTGTTTATTGATTTTTTCATTGTGGTTTATTAATGTTTAAAATCACTTGTCAAAAAAATATTATAAAATTTCAGAAAAAAAAATTTTAATAAAAAAGGGAAACAATTTTAAATAAATAATTTGTTCTTAGTATTGCAATTAATTAGATCAATGACTCATTCAATAAGTCAGAGAGCTTAATCACGTTTACTCGTTGATCCTTTCTTGATCTTGTTTATTACAAAGCGTAGAACAAATTAAATGGATAAATCATGATATAAATGGATGAAAAATGATTTTTACTGATTTAATTGGTTAGTTAATATTTCATGTCTTAATAAGACAAAAACATTTCGGTTTTTCATGTCCTGAACAATTGATTTTGCACAGTAATTTTGAAAGATTGAGGTTATTTAAGTTTCTTGCCAAGTTAATAAGATCATAAACTTTGATCAATTAAGATTTAGTTTTATTTCTAGTAGCTTTGATTTTAGATGTGCGACCTTTACTACATGAAGACGATCTCGATTTGTTGGGAAACGAGTTGATGAAGTAGAGTATACAGTTATTATTGTTTAGTGAATTGATCTCAAATTAACCAGAAATTCTGATTGACTTCCTGAAGTAGAAACATTGATGCATTAAAAAATTTTTTTAGCGTTAAAACTGGCAGGGCTTTGTGGTCTCAGAGCAGATATAATTAGATCATACCGTTCAAGTTCATGTAGCTATTTTTTTTAGATAGTCTTTAAATTGAGAAAGGATTTTCCATTTTTTAAATAAAAATTCCTTTTAAATTTGAAAGATTTTAAGAAATTTTTAAATATTGAAATTTCAAAAATTTTCATTATTGCAAAATACAATTGAGCAAGATTAAACAAATTGATCTTAAAAACTGATGAAATTTTCATTTACTTAATTTGTAAAACTATTTAAAAATAAATTTTATTCTTTTTTCATTAAAAAAAAAATGAGATAAACATAATCAAACAAAAAATTAAAAATGCATTTTTCAAATTTAATTTTTTATATATTAAAAAGCAACAAGGAAAATAAAGTAAAAAAAGATGACATTAAAGACGAAAATGACAAGGAAAGCATTACTAGTAGATTTTTTAGAAGCTTAAACGATTATCCTAATCAAAAAATTCTTGAAAATGAATATTTTATAACCATACTTGATAGCAACTGGAAAGGACTACCGAAATTAATGTACAACATTTTCCTGCTACTTTATATTATTTTTTTGATATTTTATTCTATTTACACAAAAGAATATAAGAAATTAAATGGTTCATGGAACAGCTATTCAAAAATTGCTTCACTCGTTTTTTTGACCATCAATTTATTACTTGAGATTTTTCAAATCATATATTCTAATGTTTCTTTTATAAATTTTTTAGTTAAAAACATAAATAGGATTAAAAATTCAAATTACGAAAATATTGAAAATTTAGAAACATTATATTTTTTTTCTAAGAAAAACTTAATCGAAAGCTTAACATATTTGCTCGCACTTGTAACAATAATTTTGGATTTTAATCAAGTAAATATTGTCTTATTTTCGATTACAATTATCCTTGTATATTGTGTTTTGGTAATTAAAATGGACAAATTCTTTCATTTTGGGATATATATTCGAGTAATTGGAAAAATATTGGGAAAAGCAAATAGATTTATAGTTATCGTTCTATTATTTGTAATCGGTTTTTGTCTCTCGTTTCAAAATTTGGACAAAAATTTCAGTTCCTATCCTGAAGACTATATTACCTCGTTCAATTCATCATTCGAGTTTGGATTATTCAAAACTATTACAATGATGATTGGTTCTTTGGAAACTGATAATATGGGTTTAGACGAATTCAATTCTTACTCATTTATCAATTTTATTGTCTATGCAGTGTTCATTTATTTTATGTCTATTCTATTGCTTAACATTTTCACAGGGATTTCAATTGACGAAGTAAGTGAATTATTCAAAAGAGCTGAAATAGACGATAGACTAAATAAAATAGATTATATTTTAAAATTAGAGAATTTAAAAAAAATTCAATATATTCGTTTGATATCAAACTTTTTAGAAAATATTTCGAAATTGATAAATAAAAAACTTAATAACGAGAGAATTGAAAAAATAACGGAAAAC
This sequence comes from Brachionus paranguensis, assembly GCA_016802215.1. NCBI lineage: Eukaryota > Metazoa > Rotifera > Eurotatoria > Ploima > Brachionidae > Brachionus > Brachionus paranguensis. The sequence goes on along the minus strand of JAESIX010000052.1, from coordinate 31,237 downwards.
TTAAAAGTTGTAAAATTTATTTATACACACAAAGAAATTATTGAAAACAAAAGACGAAAAAAATACGAGACTTCGGAAACAAATATTGAAAATAATGTAAATAAAATACTGTATGATTTAAATCAGTTGAATGATCAAAATCAAAAAATACATAATAAAACATTTGACTTGGAGAAAAAAAACAATTATTTAGAATCCAAAATTGAGAAATATTTTGAAAAAAAAAAAGAAAATCGAGAAAAAAAGCAAAAAAAAAAATTTGAGATTGCAAAAACAAACAATGAAGAAAACATAAAAAAAATATTGTTAAAATTAAATGAGTTGGAACTTCAAAATCAAAAAATATATAATAATACACTTGATTTGGAACAAAAAATCAAAAATTTAGAATCCAAAATTTAGAAATTTTCTGAATAAAATAACAGAGAGAAAAAAACCAAAATAGCTATTGATTTTATGAAAAATTATTTAAGAAGTAAGCTAATTCTATTTAAAAAATTATTAATTTTTTTTTATATCTTGTTTTTTCAAAAGAATTTTACTTTTTAATTTTCAAACATATGGATTATAAATGGAACGAACTATTTTACCAAAATTTTTTTTTTTTCAATTTATTAATATAAATTTTTTTATCTTAAATAGATATTTAAATTTAAAATCTAAAGTATTAATCATGAGTTTAATTTTTTTTTATTTACAATAAAACTTTGACTATTATATTATGAATTTTTTTTACCTAACCCTAACCCACATTTAAACCGTCTGGTATTTTTTTTTTAAACACTCTTGGGCCAAGGTATTACCATACAAAATATTAGTCTTCTATTGCTAACCGTTTGCAAAATAAAAAATGGCACAGACAGACAGACACGACCAAGTTAATACCTAGATTTTTTATAGATGAATCTAATAAAGTCTAGGCAACCCTCTCCCCACCGGGGACAAATCAGACTTGCATCCAAATTCGACCAAATTAGACTTGCATCAGCATCTCGCAAACTTACTGCTTTCTCATGCGAGTGGGGCCTGTTTGAATATACTGTGATGCCGATTGGGCTGTCAAACGCACAATGCTTAAAGAGTGTATTAATGAGGGCTATGTATCAGTATTTTTAGATGACATCTTGATACACTCGCTGACACTAACCGATCACCTAGCACATGTAGATAAAGTGATAGAAAAATTACGGGCTCATCACTTTAAAGTAAAACCGAAAAAGTGCGACTTAGTAAAACAAGAAGTCAAATTTCTCGGCCACATTCTTTCATTTGGTCGAATTAAACCCAATCCACAGAAAATTGAGGCTTTGATGAGATACGAACGGCCTCAAAACTTAACTCAAGTTCAATCATTCCTGGGATTTTCTCATTATTATCGCAAATTTATCAAAAACTTCGCGCAAATCGCGGATCCGCTTTATTTTCTGACCAGCAAAGCCGGCTGTGAAAGAGATTGAAAAGTAAAATGGAATGAAAAGTGCGGACTAGCATTTAAGACCCTTCGTTCAATTCTTACATCCGACTCTTTCCTTATTCTACCGGAACTTAATTAACCATTCCGGTTGGACACAGACGCATGTAATTCAGGAGTAGGCGCAGTTCTGTCTCAAGATCACAAATGGGAATTTAAACCCGTAGCTTTCTTCAGTAAAGGCTTGAATAAAGCGCAAAAGAATTACAGCACGACTGAAAAAGAACTGTTGGCAATAGTGTTGGCTGCAGAACACTTTCATCAGTATTTGTATGGCCGTCGAGTTGAAGTGTATGCAGACCATCAACCACTTTCGTGGTTACTGCAGAGCAAAAAACCTAATGCCAGACTTGCGCGTTGGTTGATCCGTTTGAGTAACTACGACTTCAAAATTGTGTATCGGAGTGGGAAAAAACACTCCAACGCCGATGCACTTTCTCGTTGGTCGCTTGAAGAGACTGAAACATCAAACACCGACGATATAGGTTTAGGGTTGCCTAGATTTTTCGTTGATATTTCAATATCATGAAAAAAAAATCTAGGTATTACGTTTGTCGTGTCCGTCCGTCCGTCCGTCCGTCCGTCCGTCTGTCCGTCCGTCCGTCCGTCCGTCCGTCCGTCTGTAGACACTTTTAACCCTAGTTTTTAATATTTAACCCTAGATTTAAAAATTGCCGTTCCCTTCAAATAAATTTTGCCGTTCCATCAATGTAAATAGGCGGCCCTATGTGTATGTGTGCCGTTCCAATCTGACAAACTTGTTGTCGCCGTCCCACTTTTGCCGTTCCATTGAAATATTTGCCGTTCCCATAGAAAACTTGCCGTTCTCTTGGGTTAATTAGGTGCCCCCATTGATAAATGATGGCAAAAGTCGGTGATGTGGGTGTGGCACTTGTTTTTTTAACACTTGCCGTTCCATCTTTAAAAAATGCTGTTCCCTCAAAATATTTTCAGTTCTGTCAATGTAATTAGGCGGCACAAAATGTTAGTGTGCCGTTCCAATGAGACAAACCTTCGGTCGCCGTCCCAATTTTGGCGTTCCTGTCGTAAAATTGCCGTCCCTTCAAGTAAATTAGGCGGCCCCATTGCCAAGTGTAAGCCTAAAAGTCTGTGATATGGGCGTGTCACATACAATTGAGACTTTTGCCATCTAAATTAAAATATTTGATGAGCTGCCTAGATGTTTTATTGATACGCCGTTAACCTTGTAAAAAGAAGTCTATACAAGAGGAAAGTAACTTCGAAAAATCTAGGCAATCTAATTTTTTAAAAATTAAACTTATACTGTAAATAATCTAAAAATTGAAATTAATCTACTCTTATATTAATTATTAATAAAAATTGTAAAATAAAATTTAAAGGTATTGTGAAAAATGGGAATGGGGGTCCAGGGGGCATGCCCCCGGTGGGGTTTGGGGTGAAACCCCATAATAAAAGGGGTCCAGGGGGCTTGCCCCCGGTGGGGTTTGGGGTGAAATAGTATAATTATTTAATTCTTCAATTCAATAAATATAAGTATATAAAATAAATGGAATATATCAAAAAGTGTTCTAATATTTTTTATCAAATTTTATTTATTATTAAAATGTAAAAAATAATTAAAAAAAAAAGAATAAAAATTAAAAAATAAAATTATGGGTTAAAATTATAATAATAAAATAAAAGTATGTAAAAAAAATATAATAATTTTAGAAGTGTTCAAATATTTTTTATCTAATTTTATTTATTATTTAAATATAAAAAAAATAATAAAAATATCCACCAAATAGATGACTTTTATTCTAATATTAAATTTAATGAATGTTGGAAAATAATAAAACAACAAGAACATCAAGAACTTTTTATAAGATATTTTACGATTTTTTTTAAATATTTATCAAAAAATCGAAATGAAACAATGAATGAATACTCGAAATTTGTATCTTTAATGGAGGAACAAGAATTAAATATCAACGATTTATTCAATTTCAGAACCTATTTTGATAAAAAATGGTATAATCTTATAATTTTTTTAATTGAAAAGAAATGCTTTTCATATATCAATAATTACAATGATCTAAAACATAAAAAGTAAGTTTTTTATTTTCTATAAATTAAAAGATTTTTTTTTTAAATTGTTTGATATTTATCATTCTTTTGTAAAGCTTTTTAATCCAGCTTCAGTTTTCAAATGTGATTAAAACAATTTAAATTCGCAATTATATTTCAATGCTTTTTAGAAATTTTAATCCTTTTTCTTAAATTTAAAAATAAAACAATGAAACTTTACTAAATTGTAATAATCTGCAATGAAAATTAATTGCGCTGTTTAAATGTTTGGGGATTGTGAAGTTCGTTTCAATTCGATATTTTCAATTCAGAAAAACTTGAATAACTTTTTTACTAAAATAAATAATTTAGTTCTGTAAAATGCTTATTTTTTAAGCAACTTTGCTTAATCCAAAAATATGTGTCTGCAAAAACTCTGCAATGTAGTTGCACAGTTGATTAGAATACTTTTTAATGGCGTGCAAAATGCAAAAAATTGCAGAGTACTTTGCAGACTTATTTTACTGCATTAAGCAAATTTGCTCATATTTAAGCATTTTACAGAACTAAATTATTCATTTTAGTAAAAAAGTTATTCAAATTTTTCTGAATTGAAAAGATCGAATTGAAACGAACTTCACAACCCCAAATGTTTGATCACATTTGAAAACTGGAATTTGATCAAGAATTTTACCTTGCCATAAAAATCAGGCTAATTTCTTTTAAATTAATTTAATTACTTAACTTATTAACACTCAAATTACCAAAATTTTTTTTAACCAATAATTACCAGTCGTCTCATCTTTGACACGGAATTTATTTTCAGTATTAAAGTAATCTTATATTATTATATTTTGAAATTTTTTTTAATTAATTTATTAAATTGATTAATTTGATAGAAATAGAAATTTTAGTTCCCGTAGGCTTTAAAAAAAATAAAAATTAAAATATTTAGTTATATGCTTCAAAAAAAATTTAAATAATTAGACAAAATTTGAATTATAATCTCTTCAGTCAATTTTACAAATAGCCTGAAATTTCTTTTCTTCAAGACAAACCCAGCAGTTTGGTTTGGTACAACTGGAACATATTATATTTGTTTTGTTTTCCCTACACAGCCTAATTTATACGGACATGTGCCGATCTATCCCATCAATTTCATCTAATTGATCGAAATCGTCTTCGGACGAGTCAAAAAAAAATCTTGTTTGTATTTATCATCGCTATCATTTTCGTTTTTAATTTATTCGTCAGATGATACAATCAATATCATTACAACTAAGGTAGGTATTTTTCGAGTTCCTGCGCGTGCCACCAAGACTTTCCTCTTTGACATTTCGAAATGGAATTTTTTTTTTAATTAAAATTAAAATTTTTAACAAATTAAATCATTAGATGTTACATAATTTTATATATAAGTTGTAATTTAGACATTAACATTGTTGTGTAAAATATGACACGATTGGTAATTAAAGTATAACTTGTTTTAAGCGGAAAATTTTTCAATTTTATTCATTTTTTTCTAATTTCAAGATTTATAGAATTAGACATTTTTAAAAAAAAAAGGGGAAAAATAATTTTTATTTCAATAATTTTATTGATAAACACTTAAAAATGTCAAAAATGATACAGCGGTAATAAGAGTGATAATAAAATAAATTAAATTTTATGATCAAAATTCATGTCTTCAGAATTGCTCATTTGTATTTTAAATAATAAAACAAAATATTAAAATTTTTTAAAATAAAAAATAGGTTTTTGAGAAATTTAATATAACTAGTAAAGCAGAAAAAAATTTTATTAGTTCTTTTAACATTATTTTCAAAGATCAAAGTTCTATAAATGCAAAATTGTGCATTATTCATAGTTGCATCAAAAAATACACAATTTATATTTGAACAAATTTGACTGTCCAGCATTTTGAAGAGATTTTAAACCATTAAACCGAGTAAAAACCTTTTTTAACTTTTAAATATTTTATATATGTAAAATTAAATTTTTATTAAGTATTGTTTATTGATTTTTTCATTGTGGTTTATTAATGTTTAAAATCACTTGTCAAAAAAATATTATAAAATTTCAGAAAAAAAAATTTTAATAAAAAAGGGAAACAATTTTAAATAAATAATTTGTTCTTAGTATTGCAATTAATTAGATCAATGACTCATTCAATAAGTCAGAGAGCTTAATCACGTTTACTCGTTGATCCTTTCTTGATCTTGTTTATTACAAAGCGTAGAACAAATTAAATGGATAAATCATGATATAAATGGATGAAAAATGATTTTTACTGATTTAATTGGTTAGTTAATATTTCATGTCTTAATAAGACAAAAACATTTCGGTTTTTCATGTCCTGAACAATTGATTTTGCACAGTAATTTTGAAAGATTGAGGTTATTTAAGTTTCTTGCCAAGTTAATAAGATCATAAACTTTGATCAATTAAGATTTAGTTTTATTTCTAGTAGCTTTGATTTTAGATGTGCGACCTTTACTACATGAAGACGATCTCGATTTGTTGGGAAACGAGTTGATGAAGTAGAGTATACAGTTATTATTGTTTAGTGAATTGATCTCAAATTAACCAGAAATTCTGATTGACTTCCTGAAGTAGAAACATTGATGCATTAAAAAATTTTTTTAGCGTTAAAACTGGCAGGGCTTTGTGGTCTCAGAGCAGATATAATTAGATCATACCGTTCAAGTTCATGTAGCTATTTTTTTTAGATAGTCTTTAAATTGAGAAAGGATTTTCCATTTTTTAAATAAAAATTCCTTTTAAATTTGAAAGATTTTAAGAAATTTTTAAATATTGAAATTTCAAAAATTTTCATTATTGCAAAATACAATTGAGCAAGATTAAACAAATTGATCTTAAAAAACTGATGAAATTTTCATTTACTTAATTTGTAAAACTATTTAAAAATAAATTTTATTCTTTTTTCATTAAAAAAAAAATGAGATAAACATAATCAAACAAAAATTAAAAATGCATTTTTCAAATTTAATTTTTTATATATTAAAAAGCAACAAGGAAAATAAAGTAAAAAAAGATGACATTAAAGACGAAAATGACAAGGAAAGCATTACTAGTAGATTTTTTAGAAGCTTAAACGATTATCCTAATCAAAAAATTCTTGAAAATGAATATTTTATAACCATACTTGATAGCAACTGGAAAGGACTACCGAAATTAATGTACAACATTTTCCTGCTACTTTATATTATTTTTTTGATATTTTATTCTATTTACACAAAAGAATATAAGAAATTAAATGGTTCATGGAACAGCTATTCAAAAATTGCTTCACTCGTTTTTTTGACCATCAATTTATTACTTGAGATTTTTCAAATCATATATTCTAATGTTTCTTTTATAAATTTTTTAGTTAAAAACATAAATAGGATTAAAAATTCAAATTACGAAAATATTGAAAATTTAGAAACATTATATTTTTTTTCTAAGAAAAACTTAATCGAAAGCTTAACATATTTGCTCGCACTTGTAACAATAATTTTGGATTTTAATCAAGTAAATATTGTCTTATTTTCGATTACAATTATCCTTGTATATTGTGTTTTGGTAATTAAAATGGACAAATTCTTTCATTTTGGGATATATATTCGAGTAATTGGAAAAATATTGGGAAAAGCAAATAGATTTATAGTTATCGTTCTATTATTTGTAATCGGTTTTTGTCTCTCGTTTCAAAATTTGGACAAAAATTTCAGTTCCTATCCTGAAGACTATATTACCTCGTTCAATTCATCATTCGAGTTTGGATTATTCAAAACTATTACAATGATGATTGGTTCTTTGGAAACTGATAATATGGGTTTAGACGAATTCAATTCTTACTCATTTATCAATTTTATTGTCTATGCAGTGTTCATTTATTTTATGTCTATTCTATTGCTTAACATTTTCACAGGGATTTCAATTGACGAAGTAAGTGAATTATTCAAAAGAGCTGAAATAGACGATAGACTAAATAAAATAGATTATATTTTAAAATTAGAGAATTTAAAAAAAATTCAATATATTCGTTTGATATCAAACTTTTTAGAAAATATTTCGAAATTGATAAATAAAAAACTTAATAACGAGAGAATTGAAAAAATAACGGAAAACTTAAAAGTTGTAAAATTTATTTATACACACAAAGAAATTATTGAAAACAAAAGACGAAAAAAATACGAGACTTCGGAAACAAATATTGAAAATAATGTAAATAAAATACTGTATGATTTAAATCAGTTGAATGATCAAAATCAAAAAATACATAATAAAACATTTGACTTGGAGAAAAAAAAACAATTATTTAGAATCCAAAATTGAGAAATATTTTGAAAAAAAAAAAGAAAATCGAGAAAAAAAGCAAAAAAAAAAATTTGAGATTGCAAAAAACACACAATGAAGAAAACATAAAAAAAATATTGTTAAAATTAAATGAGTTGGAACTTCAAAATCAAAAAATATATAATAATACACTTGATTTGGAACAAAAAATCAAAAATTTAGAATCCAAAATTTAGAAATTTTCTGAATAAAATAACAGAGAGAAAAAAACCAAAATAGCTATTGATTTTATGAAAAATTATTTAAGAAGTAAGCTAATTCTATTTAAAAAATTATTAATTTTTTTTTATATCTTGTTTTTTCAAAAGAATTTTACTTTTTAATTTTCAAACATATGGATTATAAATGGAACGAACTATTTTACCAAAATTTTTTTTTTTCAATTTATTAATATAAATTTTTTTATCTTAAATAGATATTTAAATTTAAAATCTAAAGTATTAATCATGAGTTTAATTTTTTTTTATTTACAATAAAACTTTGACTATTATATTATGAATTTTTTTTACCTAACCCTAACCCACATTTAAACCGTCTGGTATTTTTTTTTTAAACACTCTTGGGCCAAGGTATTACCATACAAAATATTAGTCTTCTATTGCTAACCGTTTGCAAAATAAAAAATGGCACAGACAGACAGACACGACCAAGTTAATACCTAGATTTTTTATAGATGAATCTAATAAAGTCTAGGCAACCCTCTCCCCACCGGGGACAAATCAGACTTGCATCCAAATTCGACCAAATTAGACTTGCATCAGCATCTCGCAAACTTACTGCTTTCTCATGCGAGTGGGGCCTGTTTGAATATACTGTGATGCCGATTGGGCTGTCAAACGCACAATGCTTAAAGAGTGTATTAATGAGGGCTATGTATCAGTATTTTTAGATGACATCTTGATACACTCGCTGACACTAACCGATCACCTAGCACATGTAGATAAAGTGATAGAAAAATTACGGGCTCATCACTTTAAAGTAAAACCGAAAAAGTGCGACTTAGTAAAACAAGAAGTCAAATTTCTCGGCCACATTCTTTCATTTGGTCGAATTAAACCCAATCCACAGAAAATTGAGGCTTTGATGAGATACGAACGGCCTCAAAACTTAACTCAAGTTCAATCATTCCTGGGATTTTCTCATTATTATCGCAAATTTATCAAAAACTTCGCGCAAATCGCGGATCCGCTTTATTTTCTGACCAGCAAAGCCGGCTGTGAAAGAGATTGAAAAGTAAAATGGAATGAAAAGTGCGGACTAGCATTTAAGACCCTTCGTTCAATTCTTACATCCGACTCTTTCCTTATTCTACCGGAACTTAATTAACCATTCCGGTTGGACACAGACGCATGTAATTCAGGAGTAGGCGCAGTTCTGTCTCAAGATCACAAATGGGAATTTAAACCCGTAGCTTTCTTCAGTAAAGGCTTGAATAAAGCGCAAAAGAATTACAGCACGACTGAAAAAGAACTGTTGGCAATAGTGTTGGCTGCAGAACACTTTCATCAGTATTTGTATGGCCGTCGAGTTGAAGTGTATGCAGACCATCAACCACTTTCGTGGTTACTGCAGAGCAAAAAACCTAATGCCAGACTTGCGCGTTGGTTGATCCGTTTGAGTAACTACGACTTCAAAATTGTGTATCGGAGTGGGAAAAAACACTCCAACGCCGATGCACTTTCTCGTTGGTCGCTTGAAGAGACTGAAACATCAAACACCGACGATATAGGTTTAGGGTTGCCTAGATTTTTCGTTGATATTTCAATATCATGAAAAAAAAATCTAGGTATTACGTTTGTCGTGTCCGTCCGTCCGTCCGTCCGTCCGTCCGTCTGTCCGTCCGTCCGTCCGTCCGTCCGTCCGTCTGTAGACACTTTTAACCCTAGTTTTTAATATTTAACCCTAGATTTAAAAATTGCCGTTCCCTTCAAATAAATTTTGCCGTTCCATCAATGTAAATAGGCGGCCCTATGTGTATGTGTGCCGTTCCAATCTGACAAACTTGTTGTCGCCGTCCCACTTTTGCCGTTCCATTGAAATATTTGCCGTTCCCATAGAAAACTTGCCGTTCTCTTGGGTTAATTAGGTGCCCCCATTGATAAATGATGGCAAAAGTCGGTGATGTGGGTGTGGCACTTGTTTTTTTAACACTTGCCGTTCCATCTTTAAAAAATGCTGTTCCCTCAAAATATTTTCAGTTCTGTCAATGTAATTAGGCGGCACAAAATGTTAGTGTGCCGTTCCAATGAGACAAACCTTCGGTCGCCGTCCCAATTTTGGCGTTCCTGTCGTAAAATTGCCGTCCCTTCAAGTAAATTAGGCGGCCCCATTGCCAAGTGTAAGCCTAAAAGTCTGTGATATGGGCGTGTCACATACAATTGAGACTTTTGCCATCTAAATTAAAATATTTGATGAGCTGCCTAGATGTTTTATTGATACGCCGTTAACCTTGTAAAAAGAAGTCTATACAAGAGGAAAGTAACTTCGAAAAATCTAGGCAATCTAATTTTTTAAAAATTAAACTTATACTGTAAATAATCTAAAAATTGAAATTAATCTACTCTTATATTAATTATTAATAAAAATTGTAAAATAAAATTTAAAGGTATTGTGAAAAATGGGAATGGGGGTCCAGGGGGCATGCCCCCGGTGGGGTTTGGGGTGAAACCCCATAATAAAAGGGGTCCAGGGGGCTTGCCCCCGGTGGGGTTTGGGGTGAAATAGTATAATTATTTAATTCTTCAATTCAATAAATATAAGTATATAAAATAAATGGAATATATCAAAAAGTGTTCTAATATTTTTTATCAAATTTTATTTATTATTAAAATGTAAAAAATAATTAAAAAAAAAAGAATAAAAATTAAAAAATAAAATTATGGGTTAAAATTATAATAATAAAATAAAAGTATGTAAAAAAAATATAATAATTTTAGAAGTGTTCAAATATTTTTTATCTAATTTTATTTATTATTTAAATATAAAAAAAATAATAAAAAAAGGGATAAATTTTAAAAAAATATAATAAAATTATAAAGTTATTTCAGTGAAAATTGCCTGATGATCACTGAACCACGTTGTATAAGGCTGAGACTTTAGTTGAATAAACGGATTCGAATTACTTTTCATGCACCAGTCCAATTGAGAAATATTTTTGAAAGTAGAAGAATCGTTGAATACTGGAATCATATTTAGTTTGTCTTTGAGAATATTTAGATATTTTGAATTAGCTTTTTTGTTGAAATCAATATTAAAATCACCAAAGATAACTAAAGTGTCTGTATTGGTCAAATTTGAATTCAAAAATGAGCACAACTCTTGAATAAACATGTCGTTGATCATATTGGGATGCTTGTAAAGATTTAAAAAATGAACAACCTTTGAATTTTTACTTGTGAATTTGAACAAACTCATTTCAACACATTTCGTCTGATTGTTATTCGAATATTCAAACAATGGTGATGCATTGTGTGCTACCAATTTGAAATTGTCAACTAATGATTTATCGTTGCGAATTAAACATATTTGTCCATTTGAACAATTCAAATTGGTTCCATTTGAAAAATAAACAAGGTTATAGTTATTAAATAATGATTGTGCATTATTTAGATTAAATTTTTTTCTATTGTGGCACTCACTTAGAAAAATGATATCAGCTTTCTTGTATCCATAGTCCAATTTGATATTTTCTCGATTAGAATTAAAAGACTGGATGTTTTGGAATATTATTGTCAAATCACTTGTTCTCTTTGTATTAACATCCAAACCATAATCCAAGAAAGCATAATTGTTTTTCATATTAGCATCCGATCTAAGTCTATTCATTTCAATGCGAACAGGATCATTTTGTTCGAATAATTCCACCTCTTTTTCACGTTGTTCTTTTGACAATCGTTGAACTCGTGCACTCTCAATCGAAAGACTGCCATACAAATACAAACCATCCAATTTTGTTGCTCTACTCAATGCTACATACAACAAAGATCTTTTCAAACTGTCACCAATGAACACAGCAACACATGTATAAGATTGTCCCTGTGACTTGTGAATTGTCATCGATTCACATTCAATCAGAGTAAATTGTTTTCTATCGACATGAAAATTTCCACCTGACTTTGGTCTTTTAATTGTTTGCTGTTCATATACCAAAGCAGTAAATTGGGGATTGATGGTTTCTTTTAAAATCGACGAATCATCTTTAATCCATTTTAATTGTTCGTTTTCATTTCGCGACAAATGACCTACAGCTTGATCAGTAAATTCCAAATATACACGTTTTATCAGAGGCTTTTCTGCTGTTTTCTTCTTTGTAAAAATAATATGTTTCAAACAGCCAACTGCACCATTCACTAAACCATCTTCAGTTCGCAAGTTTGTCGTAATCATGTATTTGCAATTTACTTTAAATCGAAGCAAAGTAGGCATTCCACATGTTTTATTCATGTCCATTTCAGGGTTTAGGGGGTTAGGTTTAGGGGTTAGGGTTGCCTAGATTTTTCGTTGATATTTCAATATCATGAAAAAAAAATCTAGGTATTACGTTTGTCGTGTCCGTCCGTCCGTCCGTCCGTCTGTGGACACTTGTAACCCTAGTTTTAAATTTTTAACCCTAGTTTAAAAAATTGCCGTTCCCTACAAAAAAATATTGCCGTTCCGTTAATGTAATAAGGCGGCCTCATGTGTAAGTGTGCCGTTCCAATCAGACAAACTTGTTGTCGCCGTCCCACTTTTGCCGTTCCATTGAAATATTTGCCGTTCCCATAGAAAACTTGCCGTTCTCTTGTGTTAATTAGGTGCCCCTATTAGTAAATGATGGCAAAAGTCGGTGATGTGGGTGTGGCACTTGTTTTTTTAATACCTGCCGTTCTTCCATCTTAAAAAATTTCTGTTCCCTCAAAATATTTTGTTCTGTCAATGTAATTAGCCGGCCCCATATGTTAGTGTGCTGTTCCAATGAGACAAACTTTCGTTCGCCGTCCCATTTATAGCGTTCCCATTGAAAACTTGCCGTTCCTTACAGTTAATTAGGAGGCCCCATTGCCAAGTGATAGCAAAAGACAGTGATATGGGCGTGTCAGATAAAATTGAGATTTTTGCCATCTAAATAAAAATATTTGATTAGCTGCCTAGATGTTTTATTGATATGCCTTTTAAACCTGTTCCATTTTTATTATATGCCGTAATCCTAGTATAATGCCATAAAGTAGGGAAGTAACTTCGAAAAATCTAGGCAATCTAATTTTTTAAAAATTAAACTTTTACTGTTAATAATCTATAAATTGAAATTAATCTATTTCTATATTAATTATTTATAAAAATTGTAAAATAAAATTTAAAGGTATTGTGAAAACTGGGAATGGGTGTCCAGGGGGCCTGCCCCCGGTGGGGTTTGGGGTGAAACCCCATAATAAAAGGGGTCCAGGGGGCTTGCCCCCGGTGGGGTTTGGGGTGAAACCCCATATGAAGGGGTTTAAGGGGGGAACCCCCTTAAACGGGGGGTTGAGGGGGGTGTCCCCCCTCAATAGTATAAATATTTAAATTTTTTAATTCAATAAATATAAGTATATAAAATAAATGGAATAGATCAAAAAGTGTTCGAATATTTTTTATATAATTTTATTTATTATTAAAATATTAAAAATATTTAAAAAAAAAAGAAAAAAAAATTTAAAAATAAAATAAAGGGTTAAAATTAAAATCAAAAAATAAAAGTATATAAAAAAAATATAATAGTTTTTAAAGTGTTCAAATATTTTTTATCTAATTTTATTTATTATAGGAATATTAAAAAAAATTAAAAAAAAAGGGATAAAAATTAAAAAATAAAATAAAATTATAAAGTTATTTCAGTAAAAATTGCCTGATGATCACTGAACCACGTTGTATAAGACTGTGACTTTAGTTGATTAAACGAGTTCGAATTGCTTTTCATGCACCAGTCCAATTGAGAAATATTTTTGAAAGTAGAAGAATCGTTGAATACTGGAATCATATTTAGTTTGTCTTTGAGAATATTTAGATATTTTGAATTAGCTTTTTTGTTGAAATCAATATTAAAATCACCAAAGATAACTAAAGTGTCTGTATTGGTCAAATTTGAATTCAAAAATGAGCACAACTCTTGAATAAACATGTCGTTGATCATATTGGGATGCTTGTAAAGATTTAAAAAATGAACAACCTTTGAATTTTTACTTGTGAATTTGAACAAACTCATTTCAACACATTTCGTCTGATTGTTATTCGAATATTCAAACAATGGTGATGCATTGTGTGCTACCAATTTGAAATTGTCAACTAATGATTTATCGTTGCGAATTAAACATATTTGTCCATTTGAACAATTCAAATTGGTTCCATTTGAAAAATAAACAAGGTTATAGTTATTAAATAATGATTGTGCATTATTTAGATTAAATTTTTTTCTGTTATGGCACTCACTTAGAAAAATGATATCAGCTTGCTTGTATCCATAGTCCAATTTGATATTTTCTCGATTAGTATTAAAAGACTGGATGTTTTGGAATATTATTGTCAAATCACTTGTTCTCTTTGTATTAACATCCAAACCATAATCCAAGAAAGCATAATTGTTTTTCATATTAGCATCCGATCTAAGTCTATTCATTTCAATGCGAACAGGATCATTTTGTTCGAATAATTCCACCTCTTTTTCACGTTGTTCTTTTGACAATCGTTGAACTCGTGCACTCTCAATCGAAAGACTGCCATACAAATACAAACCATCCAATTTTGTTGCTCTACTCAATGCTACATACAACAAAGATCTTTTCAAACTGTCACCAATGAACACAGCAACACATGTATAAGATTGTCCCTGTGACTTGTGAATTGTCATCGATTCACATTCAATCAGAGTAAATTGTTTTCTATCGACATGAAAATTTCCACCTGACTTTGGTCTTTTAATTGTTTGCTGTTCATATACCAAAGCAGTTAATTGGGGATTGATGGTTTCTTTTAAAATCGACGAATCATCTTTAATCCATTTTAATTGTTCGTTTTCATTTCGCGACAAATGACCTACAGCTTGATCAGTAAATTCCAAATAAACACGTTTTATCAGAGGCTTTTCTGCTGTTTTCTTCTTTGTAAAAATAATATGTTTCAAACAGCCAACTGCACCATTCACTAAACCATCTTCAGTTCGCAAGTTTGTCGTAATCATGTATTTGCAATTTACTTTAAATCGAAGCAAAGTAGGCATTCCACATGTTTTGTTCATGTCCATTTCATTTCTAAGACTTGCTACTAGATTTTCAGCTTTATTTGAATTTTTCTCTTTGCCTTGAGCTAAATCAACTGCTCTATTTTCATATAATTGGCCAGGCATCGATCTCAACTTGAAATCATTGTATTCATTCACGCCTTTGTTTGAATGAATAACACAAATAGCTTCTCTGGGTATTTCATCAATTCGAACTATGCGTGAATTAAACAATCTTACTTGTTCCTCACTCAGACCAATGACCCCTTTGTTTCCAAGTGTATTGAGAGCTTCAGCAAACACTGCATCATCACGTTGTCTCATTATTTCTTTGAGTTCAACAAATTCAAACTTGTGCCACAACAAATCACCTGCCAAAATGGAATAGCCACTCTCTCCTCTTGATCTCTCAAATATCCATCTGTCTTGTACTGGGCATATTTGATTTAAATCACCGACCACAACAATAGATATATCGCCAAATGGTTTCGAATTGTCCATTATTTGCATTAAACGCTTATTTAATTTTGAAAACAAATTGCTACCAACCATAGATATTTCGTCAATTATTAGCAATTTTACTTTTTTAAACAACTTTTGTACTTTTGTCATTAATTTATCTGACAACCTGTCCATATTGTTTGAATGAATAGGAAAATGGAACAATGAGTGCAATGTAGATCCTTTTATGTTAAAAGCTGCTTTGCCAGTAAATGCAGACAAGAGAACAGTAATTGAAGTTGGATCGTCGATATTGTTAGGGTTGCCTAGATTTTTCGTTGATATTTCAATATCATGAAAAAAAAATCTAGGTATTACGTTTGTCGTGTCCGTCCGTCCGTCCGTCCGTCCGTCCGTCCGTCTGTCCGTCCGTCCGTCTGTAGACACTCGTAACCCTAGTTTAAAATTTTTAACCCTAGTTTTAAAATTGCCGTTCCCTATAAAAAAATGTTGCCGTTCCGTCAATGCATAAAGGCGGCCCAATGTGTATGTGTGCCGTTCCAATCAGACAAACTTGTTGTCGCCGTCCCACTTTTGCCGTTCCATTCAAATATTTGCCGTTCCCATAGAAAACTTGCCGTTCTCTTGTGTTAATTAGGTGCCCCTATTAGTAAATGATGGCAGAAAGCGGTGATGTGGGTGTGGCACTAGTTTTTTAAACACTTGCTGTTCCATCTTCAAAAATTGCTGTTCCCTCAAAATATTAGCTGTTCTGTCAATGAAATTAGCCGGCCCCATATGTAAGTGTGCTGTTCCAATTAGATAACTTTCGGTCGCCGTACCACGTGATATGGGCGCGTCAGATAAAATTGAGACTTTTGCCATCTAAATAAAATTATTGATTAGCTGCCTTGATGTTTTATTGATATTCCTTTTAAACTTGTTCCATTTTTTTTTATATGCCGTAATCCAAGTATAATGCCATAAAGTAGGGAAGTAACTTCGAAAAATCTAGGCAATCTAATTTTTTAAAAATTAGGGTTTGCCTAGATTTTTCGTTGATATTTCAATATCATGAAAAAAAAATCTAGGTATTACGTTTGTCGTGTCCGTCCGTCCGTCCGTCCGTCCGTCCGTCCGTCTGTCCGTCCGTCCGTCTGTAGACACTTGTAACCCTAGTTTAAAATTTTTAACCCTAGTTTTAAAATTGCCGTTCCCTATAAAAAAATGTTGCCGTTCCGTCAATGCATAAAGGCGGCCCAATGTGTATGTGTGCCGTTCCAATCAGACAAACTTGTTGTCGCCGTCCCACTTTTGCCGTTCCATTCAAATATTTGCCGTTCCCATAGAAAACTTGCCGTTCTCTTGTGTTAATTAGGTGCCCCTATTAGTAAATGATGGCAGAAAGCGGTGATGTGGGTGTGGCACTAGTTTTTTAAACACTTGCTGTTCCATCTTCAAAAATTGCTGTTCCCTCAAAATATTAGCTGTTCTGTCAATGAAATTAGCCGGCCCCATATGTAAGTGTGCTGTTCCAATTAGATAAACTTTCGGTCGCCGTACCACGTGATATGGGCGCGTCAGATAAAATTGAGACTTTTGCCATCTAAATAAAATTATTGATTAGCTGCCTTGATGTTTTATTGATATTCCTTTTAAACTTGTTCCATTTTTTTTTATATGCCGTAATCCAAGTATAATGCCATAAAGTAGGGAAGTAACTTCGAAAAATCTAGGCAATCTAATTTTTTAAAAATTAAACTTTTACTGTTTTTAATCTATAAATTTAATTTGATCAATTTATATATTTATTATTTATAATAATTGTGAAATAATATTTAAAGTTATTGTGAAAACTTGGAACGGGGGTCCAGGGGGCCTGCCCCCGGTGGGGTTTGGGGTGAAACCCCATTATAAAAGGGGTCCAGGGGGCCTGCCCCCGGTGGGGTTTGGGGTGAAACCCCATAATAAAAGGGGTCCAGGGGGCTTGCCCCCGGTGGGGTTTGGGGTGAAACCCCATATGCTGGGGTTTATGGGGGCAACCCCCTTAACGGGGGGGTTGAGGGGGGTGTCCCCCCTCAATAGTATAATTATTTAATTTTCCAATTCAATAAATATAAGTATATAAAATAAATGCAATAGATCAAAAAGTGTTCGAATATTTTTTATCTAATTTTATTTATTATTAAAATGTAAAAAATAATTAAAAAAATAGAATAAAAATTAAAAAATAAAAGTATATAAAAAAAATATAATAATTTTAAAAGTGTTCAAATATTTTTTATCTAATTTTATTTATTATTTAAATATTAAAAATAATAAAAAATAAAGGGATAAATTTTAAAAAAATAAAATAAAATTATAAAGTTATTTCAGTGAAAATTGCCTGATGATCACTGAACCACGTTGTATAAGGCTGAGACTTTAGTTGAATAAACGGGTTCGAATTGCTTTTTCATGCACCAGTCCAATTGAGAAATATTTTTAAATGTTGAAGAATCATTAAATACGGGAATCATGTTTATTTTTTCTTTAAGAATATTTAGATATTTTGAATTTGTTTTTTTGTTGAAATCAATATTGAAATCACCAAAGATAACTAAAGTGTCTGTACTTGTCAAATTTGAATTCAAAAATGAGCACAGCTCTTGAATAAACTTGTCGTTGTTCATATTGGGATGCTTGTAAAGATTTAAAAAATGAACAACTTTCAAATTTTTACTTGTAAATTTGAACAAACTCAATTCGACACATTTCGTCTAATTGTTATCCGAATACTCAAACAATGATGATGAATTGTGTGCTACCAATTTAAAATTGTCAACTAATGATTTTTCCTTGCGAATTAAACATATTTGTCCATTTGAACAATTCAAATTAGTTCCATTTGAAAAATAGACAATGTGATAATTATCAAAAAATGATTGTGCATTATTTAGATTAAATTTTTTTCTGTTATGGCACTCACTTAGTAAAATTATATCAGCTTGCTTGTATCCATAGTCCAATTTGATATTTTCTCGATTAGAATTAAAAGACTGGATGTTTTGAAATATTATTGTCAAATCACTTGTTCTTTTTGTTTTCACATCAAAACCATAATCCAAAAAGGCATAATTGTTTTTCATATTAGCATCCGATCTAAGTCTATTCATTTCAATGCGAACAGGATCATTTTGTTCGAATAATTCCAACTCTTTTTCACGTTGTTCTTTAGACAAACGTTGAACTCGTGCACTCTCAATCGAAAGACTGCCATACAAATACAAACCATCCAATTTTGTTGCTCTACTCAATGCTACATACAACAAAGATCGTTTTAAACTGTCACCAATGAACACAGCAACACATGTATAAGATTGTCCCTGTGACTTGTGAATTGTCATCGATTCACATTCAATCAAAGTAAATTGTTTTCTATCGACATGAAAATTTCCACCTGACTTTGGTCTTTTAATAGTTTGTTGTTCATATACCAAAGCAGTTAATTGGGGATTGATGGTTTCTTTTAAAATCGACGAATCATCTTTTATCCATTTCAGTTGTTCGTTTTCATTTCGCGACAAATGACCTACAGCTTGATCAGTAAATTCCAAATATACACGTTTTATCAGAGGCTTTTCTGCTGTTTTCTTCTTTGTAAAAATAATATGTTTTAAACAGCCAACTGCACCATTCACTAAACCATCTTCAGTTCGCAAGTTTGTCGTAATCATGTATTTGCAATTGACTTTAAATCGAAGCAAAGTAGGCATTCCACATGTTTTGTTCATGTCCATTTCATTTCTAAGACTTGCTACTAGATTTTCAGCTTTATTTGAATTTTTCTCTTTGCCTTGAGCTAAATCAATTGCTCTATTTTCATATAATTGGCCAGGCATCGATCTCAAACTTGAAATCATTGTATTCATTCACGCCTTTGTTTGAATGAATAACACAAATAGCTTCTCTGGGTATTTCATCAATTCGAACTATGCGTGAATTAAACAATCTTACTTGTTCCTCACTCAGACCAATCACCCCTTTGTTTCCAAGTGTATTGAGAGCTTCAGCAAACACTGCATCATCACGTTGTCTCATTATTTCTTTAAGTTCAACAAATTCAAACTTGTGCCACAACAAATCACCAGCCAAAATGGAATAGCCACTCTCTCCTCTTGATCTCTCAAATATCCATCTGTCTTGTACTGGGCATATTTGATTTAAATCACCGACCACAACAATAGATATATCGCCAAATGGTTTCGAATTGTCCATTATTTGCATTAAACGCTTATTTAATTTTGAAAACAAATTGCTACCGACCATAGATATTTCGTCAATTATTAGCAATTTTACTTTTTTAAACAACTTTTGTACTTTTGTCATTAGTTTATCTGACAACCTGTCCATATTGTTTGAATGAATAGGAAAATGGAACAATGAGTGCAATGTAGATCCTTTTATGTTAAAAGCTGCTTTGCCAGTAAATGCAGACAAGAGAACAGTAATAGAAGTTGGATCGTCGATATTGTCACTATTAATTCGTATAAAGGTTTGATATAACGACTTGATTAGGTGCGACTTACCAGTGCCAGCACCGCCACTAATAAAATGATAAAATGGCTTTTCTGATCGAACACAATCCATAAAATTACACAAATATTTATGCTGGATACGATTAAGTGATTTCATCAGTGTGGCATATTCATCATTTGTCGTTCGCTTAGGCAAAATTATGGAATCACAATGGGTTAGGTTAGTTAGGGTTTAGGGTTAGGGTTTAATTATTTTACTATATTTATCCTAAGTCCCTTTTTATCGGGTTAAATTAATTTTTAAATTATATAATGTAATTTTTTATTATTTTAATCTAATTTATTTAACATCGAGTTTTTAGTGACGTAGGGGCTTCTCAAAAGTAAATAACTAAAATATATTGTTTTCCAACATTATTTAGAATTAATAAAAAAAAATGTTGGTTTTACTTTAAATTTTTATTAATTTGATACAATTTGTTTAGTTAATTATTAAATAAATTATACAATGTTTACAAATTCATATACTTGTTCGAACAAATGATTCAAATCTTTCTTTTTTCTTTCATGATTGCTAATTTCGTTTCGAAGTAAGATTATATTTCGGGAAATTCTCCTTTGTTTTAAATCTATTTGACTTGCATCACAATTGCAATCTCTGTGGTCCTGATCCATTTCAACTGACATTGTGATTAGGTCGTCAACTTCAGTTTTTTTCTTGTCTATTTCCGTATTAAGTATGTTTATTGCGTAATAATGTTCAATGCACATTTGTTTCTCATTAAATATAGTTTCAAAAGATTTATCGATAATAGTTTTCGCAAGTGATTTAAAACATATTTGATGATCATCTATCCGATTATATTCATATTTTTTATCCAAACGTTCATCATAAATCCAAAATTGACTAAGTGACATATCAGTTTTTGGCATTTCAAATGATAAGCTTCGATCTAGTAGTTTTACATTATCATTTGTAAGTTCCAGAGAAAATCCAGTTTTTATATTGTTTGAAGATGAAGTATGAGGTAAATTATCTTCGCTGTTAAAATTTTCCATTTGAAATAAAAAAACAAAAAAATTTTGAATTTAAAAAATTTTTATTTTAGAACAAATAAAAGGATTTAATTTTTATAGTAATATTTTAGTCAAGAATAATGGTTGCAAAACTTTCTTCTAGCACACATATTTCTTCATTTTCTTTTGAATTATCTTGCAAAAACCTTTTCATTGCAGATAGCTTCATGTGTTTCAAACGCATTCTTTCTTTGGTAAATCTTTCCACAGTTTTTACAAATAAATTTTTTCTGATTTATTTTTTGTCTTATTTTTTGGAGCGTTCTCTCTTGTTTCTGCAGCAAAAAAAGACCACCACCAGGAATTTGATTGGTATGATTAAGACACAAATGCTGAATATATCCAAATTTCGATGCAAATGATCTATTTGTTTTTCTGCAGTCTTCAAATAAACAACTGTATCTAATTTTTTTTTGTTCAAGAAATTGCATTACAAGCACCGGAAGAACAATATTAACAAAATTGCCTATTTTATCTAGATTCATTTCCAGTCGTCCATTTAAAACATACGAATATTTCTCTCTAAGCCTGTTCATATCTTCTTCTTTTACATCTTTCACTTTTCTGCACATTTTTTTAATTTAAATTTAATTTTGACTCTTTTTTTCTAAACCCATATCTGATATTTGAAGTTTTATTTGTAGTAAAAACTTTAAAAAAAGAAACTGCAGATAAAAAGAAAGTTTAAAATGAGATTATTTTATTTTCATAAATATCTTGAATAAACTTAACAAAATTTTTTAAATCTTGAAATAAAAACTCGCAAATAAATTCTTGACTTTTGATTTGAATTTCATATTCTTTTTTTGCTAAAATAAAGTTATCTGAGTCATGATTGACATTTTTATCATTTAAAAAAATCGTCTCATATTCTTCCTTCATTTTCTTTAGTATTTGATCATTTTCTTTGAATTTTTTTTTCTTTGCAAGTTGATGATAATAATGCTCAACACTGTAAACCATTGTTTTGAACAAGCTAAATCCAAAATCATTTCAATGACAGACCAAATGAATAGCTTTACGTCAAACTGTTCATTCTCATCGACTCGATTAAAGTAAAGGCGTGAATCAAGTCTATAATCATTCGAAATAAATTCATTAAAACTAATCGATGCTTGAACCATATTTTGGGCCATATTATTTTCTTTTCTTTCAAATATATTTTCGTCAGGAGTTCTAAATTTTTTTGAATTTAAAACAATTTTTTGACTAAATTCTGAGCTTAAATCACGTTTTAAATTAGTTCTTTTACTATCAGAGCATTTTGCTTCCGCACAATCATCATTATCCAAAATAATAATGCTTTGATCAGAGTCTGATTCAATCAAGATAAAGTTCTCCATTAGTATTTCCTTTAAAAAAATTATTTATTTATGAAAATAATTAAATTGCTTTTCAAGCTTGCCCTGTTAAAAGCAAAATTAACTAAAAATTAAATTGAGAGTGATTTTTATTTATAATTTATTGTTTTTTTCAAATTTATTCAAGGATTCAATTAACAAATTATCTTCATCCTCTTCATTTAAGGATTTATTTGCTTCTAACATTAATTTTTTATTCTTTGGTTCCACATAATCATCACTTTCATTTTTCCTCTTCATCTCATTGGCACCTTTTTTCATGATATGTTGACATTTTCGAATGATAAATTTGAAGGTGAAAATATATTTGGTAATGTATGGGATTTTCGACTAATTTAAGATATTTTTTTTGTTTGAAATTGCTAATAACGAAAATGATTTTGCTTTTTCATTAAAAGCTCCTTTGATGCAATCTTTCGCAGTTTTTTTTTGTGCATTATTTGAAATGTTTTCTGCAGGTTTCCACTCGATTGCAAGGAGTGATTTATATTCTATTGGCTCGAAATTAAAAGTTTCTTTTTTTGGAAGACATGGATCTTCAGTAAAAAAGCGCTGCTCGATCTCTATTTCGCGTAATTTCATCGGATTTTGAAGTGAAACAGATGCATTTATAGAGTGACAACTAGTTCTTATATGATTTTGTAAATGATCGCGTCTACAGTAATGATAACCAAAAACTGAGAACTAATATCTCCTTGAACAGTGCTTTTACCGTTTGGATTAAGAAATGAACAGCCTCCAAGGAGATCTTGGTCATTATTTTCAAATGCTGGACATATTTTTGTTTACTCGCAAAAGACTTTTCATCTTTTTTGCATTCCTCAAAACTGCAAATGTATCTGGGTAGTTGTGAAATATCCTTAATGACCTTTGGTTCTGAAAGAGATGGCAATACCAGATTGATAAAATTCAACTTTTGCTCTTCGCTTACATTTAAGAGCTTAGCAATTTCGCTATCATTGATATTTCTAAGCCTATTTATCTCTAGATTTATTGGCATTTTGTATGTTCTTTTGGCATTATTGAATTGTTAAAACTAAATTCAAATTTCTTGGCTCCTGAAAAATAAATGATTTGTTTTTAATTTATCAATTAATTTATTGTATTTTTTAAACCGCAGATATTGTGAAATGTACTTTATAATTAATATTAGTAAAATAATTTTTTAATTTGATAGAATAAAGTTCAGGAATAATTTTAAATAAACTATAGTTTCCCTTTTTATGATTGTATCAATTCTTTAAGAAAAAATTTGGTTGAAAATCTGATAAAAAAATATTTTTAAATTACTAAATTTTTATTTATTTTAAAAGTCAATTAAAAGGCTCAACAAATCTAAGAATGTCATTTGAATTGCAAAAATCTTAATATAAATTAATTATGCATCTTAAGAAAAATATCTTTTTTACCTTTTTTAAAATCCCGTTTGGCTTCTATAATTTGAAAAATATGTCAAATATTTTTGTCTGGAATTTTATTTGAAATAAAATATATAATTGGACATTTTATAATGAAAATCTTTTTCTTAATTGCTGTTTCTATAACAAAAGATTCTTTTAAAGCAATTTTTTGTAATAATGATCAACATTCAGGTTCATTGAATTAATGAATTAATCATTAATAACAAGATTAAAAAAATTCGGACTCCACATTTTTAACGATTTTTTAAATATCTGTGTTTGAAAAAACGAAATGTTTGTGAAGCAAGGTGCCCTTAAAATTTTTTAACTTATTAATAAATAAGAAAATTTTTAATAACTTACCCAAAAGGCAATTACTAAAGAATGTTTTACCGCTACAAGAAAAACCATATAATTAAACTTGCTTCATTTGGTTATTAACAAAAATCGCCTCGTTAAAACAGGCGATATATCTATCTGTCCAATCATTTATAAATTTCAAAATCCTAAATTCGTGTAAATTATACACAAGTTTGAATTGTTTTTTATTTGGTTATATCTTTTCAGAGCATTATCATAATTTTAAAAATTTTTAATTTATTATTTTTATCAAAATTTGGCTTCGAAATACACCACTTTGCAAACAAAATAAATGGACTTGAGAAATAAAAATAAAAAATGATTTAAATTTTTTTATATTATTACCTAAAAAATTTTTTTTCAATATTAAAATATAGAAACTGAAAATCTTCTTTGGTTAAATAAAAAATGAAATTTCTTGGGTTTATGCAATTTTCCAAATGAATTTGACATTTTATCTCTAAATTATTTTTAAAAATTATGTCAAAGAACTCAATTACAATTTTCATACAACTTTTATTTCTAATATATTTTTAATTTAAAAAAAATAACTTCTTTTTCAGTTTGAATGTAAAAATGAAAATGAAATGAAAACATGTCAGCGTGATATTATAGTGAAAACAGCAATTTCAAGCAAAATTTACTCAATGCACCAAAAATCTTAAGTCTTGTAATGTTTTGGCTTTTTATCATAGCCAAACAAATTGCATAATCGAACATATTTTTTTGTGTTATTTAGATTTTAAAAAATTAATTAAATGAAAAAATTTTTAACAAAAAACAAAATCTTTTATTCCAAAAAATTAAAAAAATCAACAAAATCAGTATTAGGATTATTTTGACAATCAACATTGGAAGAAAAATCAATTGTTGTCTTTTTCTCACCAAGTCTTGAAAAATCATTTCTTTTGGCGTCTCATCACACTCTGAAGTGACAGACAATTCATTTTCGTTTGAGCAAGACATATCTGGTGTTAAAAGTGAGCAGTCAACATTACAATCCAAATCATCAGATGTTAAATTCTCAATTAATTTTTGAAGGATTGTACACAACTTATTTATTCTGTCTCTTGGAAGTTTTTTAACTTTTGAATCTCAAAAAAAACTACTTTTTTTTTATTGTTTATCTTTAATTTTACCATCTAGAATATCTTTAATAGAAATCCCGTCTAAAAATTCAGAGATCGACCTTTTACTGAGTCGTTCAGACTCGGGTGACATGATTGGACTAAAAAATTTTGAATCTAATTGGCAAAGATTGTATGTGTAACTAAGTGGTGATATTGTTTGACCATTATTATTTGTTGCTGGTGGTTCAATTAGAGAAACTGGCAGATGATTTTTTTTTTAATTCATTGGAAATGAAGGCTTCAGACCGGGACGAAGCGGAAGCAAGTCCTCATTAATACTCCAGTCAAATTCATAATATTCAATGATGTCGGATATGATAAGCTTTAAATAAAAATGATATTTTTTTTAATTTTAAATAAATAAAAACCTTTTTTAATGAATTTTTTTATACGCTCATCAAGTCCAACAAATGAGTTTTTCTCCACGTTTGCTAATAATATCATTGGGACTCTGCATGATTTTGTCTAAGCAAGTGTATGTTTATTTTATCACAGACAAAGTTTTCCTCTACAAGTACAAGCTTAAGTTGTTCCTCACTCCAGTTATTAAAGTTCGCTTCATCGAAAATCACATGTGAGTGACTATATTCGTCGAACCCAGACCAGGCATATTTGTAACTGCATCCAGTCGGAGTAAAACACTGATGTATGAAATAACCTTTTAATTAAAAATTCAATTTTTTTGCAAAAAAAAAATAAAAAAGTAATAGATAATTACCAAGTAGTGCTCTTATGAAGCATGTCTTTCCACTATTAGGATCACCAACAATAAGGAGCTGCTTGCGTTTGTTTTGATATGGCTGAGTTAACCATTCATTGAACCAAGCCACTACATCATCTCTCCAGTCATTAAATTTTTTTTTTATTATAAATGGTCTGAGAAGTTCAAAATCTCTTTTTGGATTTCGAAATTCTTTCAATTTAGCAAGCAATTCAACCTGTCTTGTTTTGGAGGCACGTGAATAATATGGATCTTTTATTGTTGGTTGACCCTTATCAACATATTGTTGGGCCCAAATCCAATCACTGATACATTGCCTAAAATAAAAATCATTTATTTCTTGTGAATATATCTAAATAATTTACCTAAATTTGCTTAAATCAAGTCCATGATAAAGTAATGAGCGATCATTAAAATCTCTATTAAGAAATTGCCCCTTCTTTTCAAGTTTCACATATCTCAATTTAAACGGAAATAAAAATAGTGAATCAAGCTTAGACTCGACATCTCTTGGTTCAACCTAAAAATAGGAATTTAATTAAAAAATATAAAAAATTTAAAAAAATTAAAATACTGATTCGTCAAACACAATATAAATAAGAACCCGGTCGGTAAAATCAAATTCTGGATTTTTTATATTTGATTCCTTACGGAAAATAGGGCATCTTGTCTGAATATCGACTACCAGTTGCTCAAGATTGACAAGATTCCCATTTCTCAGTTTAAAGTAATTCAGTTTTTCAAAAATTTCCATCCGCTCAATTGTTTTTAGAACATCATAAATATAAAATTGATAGTAAGTGCTCTTATTCTTTTTAGCTGATTCAGGATGGAATGAAAGAAATCTATAAGCCGAACAATCGCTCATTTTCAAAGATAAATTTTGTTAAATTGAAAATTTTTTTTTTTATTCTAAACGTGAAAATAAAATACTAAATTAAATGATTGTAATCCTTTAAATAGTAGAGAAAAAGCACATGTTATAAAATTAGCTGCAATTTAAAAGAATAAAAACATGGATCAAAAAAAACAAGATGAAGAAGTCAAAGAGATCAGTAAAAAAAAATTCAGATTAAAATTATGATTAAAAGAAATATAAACACGTGTTTAATGAAATTTTACAAAAACACTCAGTACTCTAAAGCCATTAAATTAATAGTGAAGCCACTATTGGATCGACTAAAAAGCCTCTTTAGTAAGAGATACTTTGAAGTCATGATCCAACAGTAAAGCCACCATTGGATCGACTAAAAAGCCTCTTTAGTAAGAGATACTTTGAAGTCATGATCCAACAGTAAAGCCACCATGTAGTAGTCTAAAGCCACCATTTAGTAGTCTAAAGCCACCATGGAGTAGTCTAAAGCCACTAAAAAGATAGTGAAGCCACCATTGGATCGACTAAAAAGCCTCTTTAGTAAGAGATACTTTGAAGTCATGATCCAACAGTAAAGCCACCATGTAGTAGACTAAACCCACCATGTAGTAGTCTAAAGCCACCATAGAGTAGACTAAAGCCACTAAGTTAATAGTGAAGCCACCATTGGATCGACTAAAAAGCCTCTTTAGTAAGAGATACTTTGAAGTCATGATCCAACAGTAAAGCCACCATTGGATCGACTAAAAAGCCTCTTTAGTAAGAGATTCTTTGAAGTCATGATCCAACAGTAAAGCCACCATGTAGTAGTCTAAAGCCACCATTTAGTAGTCTAAAGCCACCATGGAGTAGTCTAAAGCCACTAAAAAGATAGTGAAGCCACCATTGGATCGACTAAAAAGCCTCTTTAGTAAGAGATACTTTGAAGTCATGATCCAACAGTAAAGCCACCATGTAGTAGTCTAAAGCCACCATGTAGTAGACTAAAGCCACCTTTAAGATAGTGAAGCCACCATTGGATCGACTAAAAAGCCTCTTTAGTAAGAGATACTTTGAAGTCATGATCCAACAGTAAAGCCACCATGTAGTAGTCTAAAGCCACCATTTAGTAGTCTAAAGCCACCATGGAGTAGTCTAAAGCCACTAAAAAGATAGTGAAGCCACCATTGGATCGACTAAAAAGCCTCTTTAGTAAGAGATACTTTGAAGTCATGATCCAACAGTAAAGCCACCATCTAGGAGTCTAAAGCCAGGGGTTAGGGTTAGGGGTTAGGGTTAGGGTTAGGGTTAGGGTTTAGGGTTGCCTAGATTTTTCGTTGATATTTCAATATCATGAAAAAAAAATCTAGGTATTACGTTTGTCGTGTCCGTCCGTCCGTCCGTCCGTCTGTCCGTCCGTCCGTCCGTCCGTCTGTGGACACTTCTAACCCTAGTTTTAAATTTTTAACCCTAGTTTTAAAAATTGCCGTTCCCTACAAAAAAATATTGCCGTTCCGTCAATATAATAAGGCGGCCCCATGTGTAAGTGTGCCGTTCTAATTAGACAAACTTGTTGTCGCCGTCCCAATTTTGCCGTTCCATTGAAATATTTGCCGTTCCCATAGAAAACTTGCCGTTCTCTTGTGTTAATTAGGTGCCCCTATTGTTAAATGATGACAAAAGTCGGTGATGTGGGTGTGGCACTTGTTTTTTTAATACCTGCCGTTCTTCCATCTTAAAAAATTGCTGTTCCCTCAAAATATTTTGTTCTGTCAATGTAATTAGCCGGCCCCATATGTTAGTGTGCTGTTCCAATGAGACCAACTTTCGTTCGCCGTCCCATTTATGGCGTTCCCATTGAAAACTTGCCGTTCCTTCCAGTTAATTAGGCGGCCCCATTGCCAAGTGATAACAAAAGACCGTGATATGGGCGTGTCAGATAAAATTGAGACTTTTGCCATCTAAATAAAATTATTGATTAGCTGCCTGGATGTTTTATTGATATTCCTTTTAAACTTGTTCCATTTATTATTATATGCCGTAATCCTAGTATAATGCCATAAAGTAGGGAAGTAACTTCGAAAAATCTAGGCAATCTAATTTTTAAAAAATTAAACTTTTACTGTTATTAATCTATAAATTTAATTTGATCAATTTATATATTTATTATTTATAAAAATTGTGAAATAATATTTAAAGTTATTGTGAAAACTTGGAATGGGGGTCCAGGGGGCTTGCCCCCGGTGGGGTTTGGGGTGAAACCCCATAATAAAAGGGGTCCAGGGGGCTTGCCCCCGGTGGGGTTTGGGGTGAAACCCCATAATAAAAGGGGTCCAGGGGGCTTGCCCCCGGTGGGGTTTGGGGTGAAACCCCATATGAAGGGGTTTAAGGGGGGAACCCCCTTAAACGGGGGGTTGAGGGGGGTGTCCCCCCTCAATAGTATAATTATTTTATTTTTTTAATTCAATAAACATAATTATATAAAATAAATGGAATAGGTTAAAAAGTGTTCAAATATTTTTTATATAATTTTATTTATTATTAAAATATTAAAAATAATTAAAAAAAAGAAATATAAATAAAAAATAAAATTAAGGGTTAAAATTTAAAAATAAAAGTAAATTAAAAAAATAGAATAGTTTTAAAAGTGTTCAATTTTTTTTTATCTTATTTTATTTATTATAGAAATATTAAAAATAATTAAAAAAAAGTGATAAAAATTAAAAAATAAAATAAAATTATAAAGTTATTTCAGTGAAAATTGCCTGATGATCACTGAACCACGTTGTATAAGGCTGAGACTTAAGTTGAGTAAACGGGTTCGAATTGCTTTTCATGCACCAGTCCAATTGAGAAATATTTTTGAACGTTGAAGAATCGTTGAATACTGGAATCATATTTAGTTTGTCTTTGAGGATAGCAATATATTTTGAATTAGCTTTTTTGTTGAAATCAATATTGAAATCACCAAAGATAACTAAAGTGTCTGTATTGGTCAAATTTGAATTCAAAAATGAGCAAAGCTCTTGGATAAACTTGTCGTTGATCATATTGGGATGCTTATAAAGATTTAAAAAATGAACAACTTTTGAATTTTTACTTGTGAATTTGAACAAACTCAATTCTACACATTTCGTCTGATTGTTATTCGAATATTCAAACAATGGTAATGCATTGTGCGCTACCAATTTGAAATTGTCAACTAATGATTTATCCTTGCGAATCAAACATATTTGTCCATTTGAACAATTCAAATTGGTTCCATTTGAAAAATAAACAAGGTTATAGTTATCAAAAAATGATTGTGCATTATTTAGATTAAATTTTTTTCTGTTGTGGCACTCACTTAGAAAAATGATATCAGCTTGCTTGTATCCATAGTCCAATTTGATATTTTCTCGATTAGAATTAAAAGACTGGATGTTTTGAAATATTATTGTCAAATCACTTGTTCTCTTTGAATTCACATCCAAACCATAATCCAAAAAGGCATAATTGTTTTTCATATTAGCATCCGATCTAAGTCTATTCATTTCAATGCGAACAGGATCATTTTGTTCGAATAATTCCACCTCTTTTTCACGTTGTTCTTTTGACAATCGTTGAACTCGTGCACTCTCAATCGAAAGACTGCCATACAAATACAAACCATCCAATTTTGGGGTGGGGTTGCCTAGATTTTTCGTTGATATTTCAATATCATGAAAAAAAAATCTAGGTATTACGTTTGTCGTGTCCGTCCGTCCGTCCGTCCGTCCGTCCGTCCGTCCGTCTGTCCGTCCGTCCGTCCGTCCGTCTGTAGACACTTGTAACCCTAGTTTTCAATATTTAACCCTAGATTTAAAAATTGCCGTTCCCTATAAAAAAATGTTGCCGTTCCGTCAATGCATAAAGGCGGCCCAATGTGTATGTGTGCCGTTCCAATCAGACAAACTTGTTGTCGCCGTCCCACTTTTGCCGTTCCATTCAAATATTTGCCGTTCCCATAGAAAACTTGCCGTTCTCTTGTGTTAATTAGGTGCCCCTATTAGTAAATGATGGCAGAAAGCGGTGATGTGGGTGTGGCACTAGTTTTTTAAACACTTGCTGTTCCATCTTCAAAAATTGCTGTTCCCTCAAAATATTAGCTGTTCTGTCAATGAAATTAGCCGGCCCCATATGTAAGTGTGCTGTTCCAATTAGATAACTTTCGGTCGCCGTACCACGTGATATGGGCGCGTCAGATAAACTTGAGACTTTTGCCATCTAAATAAAATTATTGATTAGCTGCCTTGATGGGGGTTTAGGG